>CAHIKZ030001279.1:567500-820000 GCA_903632075.3 Acanthosepion pharaonis
TAGGTCCAGTTATTTTGCTACCATCAAAAGGTACTATAATCCTTTTAATTAATCAGTCAGTTAAGTGCCATACATGATACACACTTAGGCGATCATGTCTCTTTCGATTCATGACTGACTGGACACAAGATTTTCCTGCGGTAATTAATAGTCTTAATTCTTATAATTAAACTGCAACCAACATCCCATTGGGAGTAGAAGTTGGTACCAAATTCCACAGAGATTTCTAATTAATTTCATGATAAATCATCAATCAAATCATATAATAATCATCAATGTGTATTTATTTATATATTTCCTGTCTCATCTGTAGTAGGAAGGGAGGTAAATCAATTCAAGTTAGTAAGTTTATGAGTGATTACTTCCCTTAGTCATTTTATTGATTGATTGAGGAGTTTTCTAAGGCTTATCAACACTTTGCAGGTTATTTAAAGCCAGAAAATATTTTTAAAACTTACATCCATATATATTTTTAGATTTTACATATTTTTGAGAGTGGTGTCGTTTAAGGAACAAAACCACTCTCAAAAATATCATAAATGCACCCCACTCCCTATCCAACTGTTGGTCACTCAATTCTTTATGAAAGTTATTTTACAGCATGACAATGTTAAGGATTGAAAACAATCAAGTTTTAAACAGAAATGAGGAGATGATATCAGAAACATTTGAAATCTTACTTTTTATAAAACGCAGATTGTGTGTGTGTGTGTGTGTCTGTCTGTCTGTACGTTTATATATTAGATCAGATTTCCTACATTTTTCAACCGATTTCAACAAAACTTCACAGGACTGCGTAAAATTACCTTGCGGTGGTTCTGACAGCACCAAAAATTGGAAAAACAATTGTTTTTGCACAAAATCAATTTGAAAACACAATAAAACACGATTCTGTCGCCAGAATGAAAGGGGAACAACACATATCGAGTTATACTTATAAAACCCAGGTTGTTTGTGTGTGTGTCTGTGTTCGTTTATATATGGGATCGGATTTCCTACATTTTTCAATCGATTTCAACAAAACCTCACTTTTTTTTTGGCAGGTAGTGTTTCTTATTGTCTTGCACACTTTTCTTTATTTTTACATTCAGAATGCTTTAAAAATTCCATTTACAAGACAATTGTTTATAATAAAATTCTATTCAATCGATAGACTCATAACGACTGAAAACAATGTTTTTGTTTGACCAATTCGTCAAAATAAAAAAAAAAAAAAAAAAAACTAATTAACACATGCGTGCCCGTCAACCTTAAACAATAATCTTTGTCAATTTTATTTTTCAGTCTTTATGATGGTCGATACTTGATCTATCTCTTACATCTCCTGGGCTCTACTGCTAGTTGCTAATAAAACCTTTGCTTATTCTCCAGAAATACATTCTTCCTTTTAAGGGCAACATTTAAAAAAAAAAAAAAAAAAAAAAAAAAAAAAAAAAATAAAAAAAATAAAAAACCCACAAGAACATATCTTCAGATTGTAAGAAATTTTTTTTTTTTTTGTTTACAAGTGAACAATGCATTAGCAATTTTTACTGAGAATAACAATAATTTTTCCAGTCCCACTATTTAACCCATAGCTAGGTACAGAAAATGGATGCATACTTTTCCCAAGGGAATTTGTGTGTAAGTGAATACAACGATCGTGACTGGAATTTGAACATGGCTCTCCAGTTTCTCATTCTAAGCCACTATTACACCATCCGCACATCCTCAGCATTTTACCCAACTAAGCATAATATTTAGTTTTGATATTACAATAAATTGTTAAATTCGAAATCTATAATTATGAGTTATGTTTGTGTCAAGGATTTTTTTTATAAACTGTACAAGGGACCTGGAAAACTATATACAAACATTCTAAATCAGAATCATGGAGTGGGGTGTAAATATCATTAATTTGGGTTTATTGTAATTTCGGATTTAATTGAATAATCAAAAGCAGGCTTAAAGAGGCCATTTTTCATGCAGAATCTGATCGTAAGAACAATTTGTAATTTTATCAAGCGTGGTTTGGTTTTTAACTTTTCCAGATGTTCTAATAAAGGTTTCTTTTTTTTTTAAGCTTTCTCTCCCAAAAAGAAATCATTTTTTCTTGACCCCTAAGATTCACATTAAGGTTTTAATTTTCATTTTTATTTATAGTGGGATCACCCCAAACTGCCTGAAATTTTCATTCAAACAATACAACATTCTTGATAAATTTTCTATAAATACTTTCATGATAATTGTTCTGATGAGCTTTCTCCGGTGGTATGAAATTATAAATATTTGGTGGGGGGCATTTTTAAATGATCTTATTTTTATTGCTAACTCCCCATCCCACACCCGGACAAATTGTACGTATGGGAACTAGTTAGGACTTCTTAGAGACTTTGAAGTATTATGGTGGGTGTAGTAAGAATGGTAAGTAAGAATGTATTGTTTTGGTGTAAGGAATACAGAGGTATGTTTGGGTCAGTAAACAGTGGTTAACTAAGTTTAAGACAAGACAGATAGAGGGCTAGCCTCCCCTTATCCCCTTTTTCAGCCTTGGGCCACATTTTTGTATTTTTCAAAATAAATATTACTTTCCGCTATGTTACCTAAACTGTATGAATTTAAGTGCAGTACTAGATTGGCAGCAAGGTCTCATTTTACATTTGAAATGGTAAGATGTAACCATAAGTTCTATGCTAACTGTTTCTTCTATCACAATTCTTGCTTGTGGAACTCTCTTCGGGCTTCTTCCTGGTCAACTTTGATTTACAATAATTTAAACGCAATGTACACTGTTATCTTCTGCCTCCTTAACTCCCGTTATGTTATTGTTCCCTCTCCTAAGAGAATATGAGAAAAAAAAAAAACAAACACTAACACTCAGTAACCCTTTGCATCTTAGTGACTTTATTACCTTGTTTGGGGTGAAATTATTAAAAAGTAATAAAAAAATATTTTTTTCATTTCCTTAGAAGTCAGTGTGGGGAAAATTAATATTTACAATTAATTTTTTTAAAATTTATTTTACAATGATGATCACACTGTACAAAGCCTAAGAGCCACTCAAGGTAGAGGGTTACAGAGTAAGAGGCACTCAAGGTAGAGGGTTACAGAGTAAGAGGCACTACTTATAGGCTTAAGGAATTACTCTGTATTAATCAATACTTTCCAGTCTATTTTTAATGTTTGTGTGGTTCATTTCTTTGGCTGAATCAAAGTATATAACTTTTGCACACTACCCAATCCAAGAACTGAAACCCTAACCCTACCAGAGTACTAGATATGGTTTAACTAATGGTTTAATCCACGAGGCAATGTGCCTTTTAGATAATCTGGACGTGAAATTTTGGAGCCTAGAGTGGAGGGGAGAAGAGATGGTGGCATTTTTCATTATGAATCAGAAACTTCTGGGGCTACTGACCAAGTATGGCAGACGCATGAAGAAGGCTGAAGAGTAGAACAGCTGAAATATTGTGAGTAACTAAGATGCGTCTGAAGGTAAATTTAATTATAATTCCTAATCTAAAAAATCAAGACAAATTAAATAATGCCTCCACATTAGTATTACTAAATATTTTTAAAAGAATGCAAGAATGTGTGTGTGTGTGTGTGTGTGTTAAAAATATTCATTATTTTTTTTCTAAGCAAGATAGTTTCTTATAAAATAGTAAGGGAAAATATCTCCTTATAATGAAGTGAGTTGTAATAGAGGAGATAAAAAAAAAAAAAATGAACTGATTCAGTTAATCCTAAAACAAGATTGCACAGGTTGGAAATGAGGAGAAATATCAAAGAATTTGTCATGGAGTACAGATGAAGTCTATATGCCAAACCAAAGCTGAACATCAACTTTTAGGCTACCAAGGGTGGGGTGGGGATAATGTTACCTCAGAGTAGGAGAGCAAAAACTTCAGAAAGATTAAAAATAACTTACATGAGATTTTTTTTTTTTTTTTGTTAAAAAGACAAGAATTTCTGCCAATGTAGGTACACTTACAAGTGCAAAGGTACCTCTTATCCTCTTGGTGAAATTAGTTTGATGTTAGCAACTGAGAATACTCTTATTGTGAAGTTTCCTTCCACTGCAAATAGCTCTTCCTTTTTTTTTTTTTTTTTTTTTAACAGGATGGAGTTGCTTACCCCATTCCCAACTGGTTCTAAGTCTAGATTGTGAACCAAGGCTGAAGAACCCAATGTGCTGTACTATCAAACCCATAAAGAGTATTTGTTTGAAAATGAATATAATAAACTCAACTGAAGTTCAAAATTGTCTCATTAACCATTACATATCCTGTACATATACTTATTAATCATGAAGAACACTGAAACAAAGTTTCCAGTCCGAGGCAAGGGAAAGGAAGAAAAAGAAAAAAATAAAGACTGCAACTGACCAATCAAATTTTACAGACTATTAATTTATTTATTCAAAGTATTGTCCTACATCTTTGTTGTTGTTGGTCGTTGTGCTCTCCAACCTTCCTATATATATATATATATATATATATATATATATATATATATATATATGGGAAACCTAAAGGAATTCTGAACTGAACCCTTTATTTAATCCTTGGAGGCAGACAATTCTTGTTCTACTGCCCATGTCTTGGTATAATGTCTTACTTTTAGTATTCCTTGTCCATTTCCACCGAGTCTAAGTACACAATGCCCAACCCAGGAATTGAACTTAGAATAACTGTGACACCAAATTCATGAACCAACCCTTTACTCCAATAGGCCATTGTTAATTCACTCCAAAAACAAAAGTTTATCAAAGTACTAAAGACTGAAGAATCACTAAGGAAATAGTATACAACTTTTTTTTTTTTTTATAATAGTCAATCAATAAATTACTATTAATGCTAAATATAGTCATGTAAACTTTTTTTTAAACAAGGTTTTATAGAAATAAGACATTTACAAGGTGCAACTGAACTCATTTGGGAAGGGTGACATGAAGGGTGACATGAAGGGTGAAAAGTTGACTGCCCCAACTCCAGATAACAAAGGTTGCTACCCATGGAGACAGTTTTTAAATGTCCCTTCTGTTAGCTCACCTCCAATGATTTTAAATATTTCAAAGCCCCCTACCACCACACACAAAAATAAATAAATAAATAGAATGCAGGTAGCCAACATTTTTTTTAATCTGACCTCAACCTTGCCACCCTGCTTGCTCTATTGATTAGAAGCTTAATGGGTATATCCAAATTAGTGGGTTAATTTCCATTAATAAAAGCATGTCAGCAGCAAGGTCAGCTTCTTGGCATGCCACAAGGTCATCTCAAAGAATGTAGCTCAAGGACTAATAGGTTAAAAATAATCTGGAAGAAAGAAGAGAAAGATGAAAGGAAAAAAAAGGCAGAGAGAAGAAGAGAAAGGAAAAAGGCAGAGAGAAGAAGAGAAAGAAAAAAGGCAGAGAGAAGAAGAGAAAGAAAAAAGGCAGAGAGAAGAAGAGAAAGAAAGAAGGCAGAGAGAAGAAGAGAAAGAAAAAAGGCAGAGAGAAGAAGAGAAAGAAAAAAGGCAGAGAGAAGAAGAGAAAGAAAAAGGAAAAAAGGCAGAGGAGAGGAGGAAGACGAAGGAGAAAAGGCAAACGAGGGGAGAAAGACAAAAAAGTCGCAGTAGTGAAGAGGAAAAAGCTCATCAGGACAATTACCACAAAAATATTTACAGAAAAGGCACAGAAAATTATCTCACAACAGTGGAAAATAAGTGAAGCTGAGATGCAATATCAGGACCAATAACACTGCAGATTATTTTCATAGAATTACTATGAATTCTTGAGAAAGTGTGTCTGTGTTTTCAAATTTAAAAAAAAAAAAATTAGTCATGTAAATCTGAACATAGGAACATAATAAAGAGGTCTCCTGAACTATGCATTTAGTTTGAAGACAAAGTATATTTAAATGTTAGTTTTTATTTTAAGTAATTTATGAAGAATCCGCTTTTTTGAGAGTGAAAGAGAGAGTGAGCGAAAGAGAAAGAGAGACTGATAATGACTCATTTAAATCCCTTGAGAAAGGTAAAAGGGAAAGGATTATCCACTCTTATACATGGAAAATATGTACTTCGTGTTTTTCTAGCTTTTTAAAAAATAAAATTTTTTTTTTTTTTAAATATAAAATAATTAAATTACTCTTAGGTTAACCCAGAGCAGGCTAGCTTGCACCGGTTGAGAAACACTGCCCTAGATAATTAATGCAAAAGTGAACTAAGCAGGTAATTTGCCAATTCCACATGTTTCCCCCCCTTAGATTCACTCAAAGAGTGAACCAGGTCAAACATAGTAGGCGCAAAAAAAAAAAAAAAAAAAAAAAAAAAAAAATTTTTTAATTATTTCAACAAAGAAAATGTATCCTATAATTCATTATAAAGAGGAGGGGAAGTTTAAAAAAAAAAAAAAAAAAAGAAATTGTCTAAAAAGATTTTAATGCAGAACTTATACAGAATCACAGACATGAATATAATGGACAAGCCGACTACATGACCGTAGTCCTGGGTATGATAATATACTACATCCAGCAGTAAAGCCTCTGATTGGGAGATTGGAGGATTTGAGGAGCATGGAACCACATCTTAATTGCTGTTGCTCCAAGGTCTACCCTGATCTAGGGTTGTAGCACTTGTTAGGGTCTCAGCTATGGGCAAATAATGACCCCCACCTAAAAAAAAAAAAACATGGAAATGTGTTTTTTTGTTTAAAAAAAATAAAAGCTACAAAAAAGATGTTTAATTTATAAAAGGCCTTTTAAACCTTAGGCATTTGGTTTGGGGGGGGGCGTACGTAATTAAAAGGTTTGGTATGATTTGTTTTACAGCATATGAAATTTAATATTTTTCTAAAAACCTTGTATTCAAACAGCTTTTAATTATGTTTATAGTTTTTTTGTTTTTGTTTTTTTTTTTTTATTTAATTATTTTTTTGAAATTAGTTTAATTTTTTTCAGAAACTGGAACAGTTTATTGTTGGGCAGAAGTTCCATACATTCTGCCCCACTCTTTTCTATTGATTGTTGCTTTCAGGTCAGAACATGGGATTTTGTTATCTATGGTGTCTGATATGTTCCTTAATTAAAAGGAATAGAAGAAAAAGAGGAAAAACAGGTCAAATATATGAGAGAGAGAGAGAGAGAGAGAAAGGCAAGGAAGAAGAAACAGGAAAAAGAAAGAGAGGCAAGGAAGAAAAGGCAGAGGAGAGGAGAAAGACAAAAAGGAGGAAAAGGCAGAGGAGAGGAGAAAGACAAAAAGGAGGAAAAGGGAGGAGAGGAGAAAGACAAAAAGGAGGAAAAGGCAGAGGAGAGGAGAAAAAAGAAAAAGGAGGAAAAGGCAGAGGAGAGGAGAAAGACAAAAAAGGAGGAAAAGGCAGAGAGAGGAGAAAGACAAAAAGGAGGAAAAGGCAGAGGAGAGGAGAAAGACAAAAAGGAGGAAAAGGCAGAGGAGAGGAGAAAGACAAAAAGGAGGAAAAGGCAGAGGAGAGGAGAAAGACAAAAAGGAGGAAAAGGCAGAGGAGAGGAGAAAGACAAAAAGGAGGAAAAGGCAGAGGAGAGAAAATGGGGAAGAGGAGACAGAGGCAAGGAAGAACAAACAGGAGGAGGAATGGAGAGAGATATCAGGAATAGCAAAAATAGGATTTAAATTCCATAGTTTGAAGAAATTCTGAGATAACAGTGGGAGGGAGCATAAAAGAGAGTGATAATAAAAAGAACTAAAGGAGGGGGAGGAAAACGCAGGAGGTGAAAAACAAACAAATACACACACACCTAGGGAGAGGAGCTGGGATGGGGAGGGGTAATCCTAAAGGGTAAATCCCACCTTTTCCTACTACCATTCAATCAGGAACCAAATCTTTAATTCTTTCAGACAGTCAAATGGTGAAAGGAACTTGTAGACATGCTGGAGACAACAAGCTGACCATTTTCCAGAACAAAGATGGGAGCAGCCAGGCTGTCTCAAGTTGAGCAGTGAAGCAAATAACTCACACCTCTCTCCACATCACTCTCAGGTACAATCAGCCACTGAACCATAACCCTTTAGATCACCCAACCCCCTAGAGGCTGGTAGGTCAGAACCAATATGGACTACATCTCTAACAAAGAATCATAAGGAGGAAGAGGAGGAAGACTACAACAACAAACACACACAAATATAATATGAATAAAATATTATAAAACTGATGGGTGTGACGTTTTAGTCAGTCCATTACAATGACACTCTTGTTCAAATTTAAAGCAATATTTTATAGATATTTTATATCAAATAAAATCATTATTAAAAAAAAAAAAAAAAAAAAAAACACACACTGTGAAAGATAGATTTTAGTTTAGAGACTTTGTTTTACAAAGGTTCTGAAACTGGTTTAAGTAAGTTTTAATTTTAACTTTTTAAATGTCAAAATAAGATAAGATTCAAATTATCCTATTTTTGTGAAAAATAATCTAATCTTCGTTCATCAACAGGAAAAATCTTTAGAAAACAAAACACAATACAAATTGTATGCAAACATTCACAATACAAAGAGAACGAAGTTTAACAGAAAAAGAGAATTAATAACATTTAATAGAAACACTCGTGAAAATTTCATAGTCTTGTTATTTGAATTTTCTGATGAATTATAATTCAGCAATGTTTACCCTCCTTGTAGTACCCCCCACCGCAGTGTCTTAAATTATGGTTATTCCCTTGACACCACTATTACTAGATACACTTTTGACACCCTCCACAATTTTTATTGCTCAAGATTATAAAAATGCAAACCAAGTGCAATGCGATATTTATTATTTACCATTTTATAAAGAGAAATTTGAAAAAAAATGTTTTTATTCAAAAATTTATAAAAAAAAAAAAAAAAAAAAAAAAATTTACAAAATTATCAAAATATATAAACCAAATACAATGCAACATTTATTTACCATTTTGTAAATAAGTATAGAAGAAATATTAAATGAACATAAGAAACATAAATTAAAAGAATGTTTGGTTCAGAGGAACAGATGCTCGCAATCTATTTTAGTGAATTTAATATGGTGCGTACAAAGAGCAGAAAGAAATGTCCAAAAAAATGCATTTTTTTTTTAAATTTATAATTAGTTACATGTCATGTTTTTATTTAAATTTTATTTTCAGACATTTTTATAAATTTATGAATAAAAAAAAAAAATCATATTTATGACTTTATTAAATGGCAAATAATAAATATTCCATTATCATTGGTTCACATATTTTTATAATCATGTAAATATGAAATTCTTGTAAATAAGTAATTTAATAAATATTGTTTAATATCTTTGCTGCTAATTCTCAAGAATAAAGAAAATGTACAAATCCACTTTCATATGTTTTGGTTTTATTAAAATTTTAATCATCACTTTTTAAAACAAGTCATTGCTGAGGGAGTCAAAAGTGTATGCAATAATAGTGGTGTCAAGGGAATAACAGTCCTTTGACACAGTTTTCTTGCTGCCTGAAAGAAAACTGTGTCTCAAAGGACTGTTTGAAGGTTAAACGTTGCCTATAATTCTGATCAAAATGGAATAGTCCATTATTTATGGTATTAGCAGAGTGTAATGGTCGTGCTAATGAACAAGCAGAGTTATAAGATGATGGTTGCTGAAAATAATACAAGACCTTGAGCTGAATGTTGAGAAACCTAAACTAGGTCGAATTAAAAAAAAATTGGGATTTTCTACAGAAATTGTTGGCAAATAGTAGTAAATTAGTACTGACAGGTTAAAATTGATATTTCTGGAGGTAATACAGGTATAACTGGATTTTGCCTGAACAAAGTCTGCAACAGCTGTGCAATCAATCTGAAAATAGTATTTTTATTTTTAGAGGTGGGGAGGGAGGTAGTCTTTTGCTTTGGGGGGGGGGGGTTCTTCAGGTCTTTTTTTTCTTCCCCAGTTACTGTTTTGTGTGATTTGTTTGCCTTGCTAACTGCCCGACAGTAGTTTCTTGGTAGAAACTTATAATAATATGATTCCAGGCCATAAGTTTTTATTATTATATTCAAAGTTAAATAAATTACAATCTATTACAGGTACTGTCACCTCATTATATATACAAAGTTTGGGGGCAACAACATTTCTAGAAATAGTCACAATGGAACAATAGCAAAAAATATTTCTGTCTATATTTCTGAGATCAGGTATTATGTACACTATTTACATTATTAGGACTATTGTCCTCATCTTCGTCGCCATATTTATTAAGTTCCGGCTGTTGTACGCTCTGGCCTTCTTCAAGTGGTTGGAATGTCAAACTGAACCCTTTATTTCGCTCACTGGGGTAGACTAAAACATAGCACATGGAACTAGAACAGTCTACTCCAGTACAAAAAATATTTATCTATCACTGTACTACAGGACCAAACTTTTTTTTTTTTTTGAAGTTGTTTCAATAAGTAATACCCAGATTTCAAGTAATGTCTATAATGAAATATTAGGATATTTGGTCTAGGTAGAAAAAAAAAAAAAAAAAAAAACATTTTAACTTCTGTCTACAAAATTTTATAATCATTCAGTACATCCACCCACTCCAAAAATATATGGAGTTATGGAGAATATTTACAACTTTCAAACTCCATTTTTGATATTGTATATTTCAGAAGAGGAGTAGCGAGACCAAAGAAATATGACAAATATGTTAGTCAATCTATGTTACAAATGCCTGCTCAGGTATTTGTGTTTGTTCAACATCCACAGAGCCACCTCTACTCAGTTTATTATGCAACTATACTAAACAGACCTCAGTTACAGTTTCTGGGAGAGAGTAGGCTTGGGTCAACTCATAGGATGTTTTTTTTCATTCACTTTCCAAAGGCTAACAACATCAAGAAGTAACCTTCCTGACAAACTGAGCATTGTGAGATTCAAACCCTGGATTCAGGGCCAGATAGCAAATTTTCTACCCATTTAGCCATGCACTGACATACTATACAGGGTGTGATGAGTAAATTGTCACCATTTTATATTTTTTAATTTTGTGCATACATGTTTGTTTTTAATTTTGTTGACTGATAGTACAATAGGGTCAGTTGGGCACCATCTGTAAGAAAATAACACCATTCACTCCTTCAGAAATTTGGAAGGACCGCATGATGTACTGTTTGGCACTTGTAACAGAAGTTCCAATACAAACATTTCAGGGTGTTTGAGCATTAATCTGAGGAGGGTATAGAGTATTTCGAAAGAGTTGGAGGCATCTAACTGATTATAAAAGTACAGCAGCTTGGAAAACTCACTCTGATCTGCAACCAATCTGAAAATAGTATTTTTTTTTTTTGAGGTGGGGAGGGAGGTAGTCTTGCTGGGGGGCTTCAGGTCTTTTTTTTTTTTTTTTTTTTTAACCCAGTTACTGTTTTGTGTGATTTGTTTGCCTTGCTAACTGCCCGACAGTGAAGAATGTATCTTGGTAGAAATTTATAATAATATGATTCCAGGCCATAAGTTTTTATTATTATATTCAAAGCTAAATAAATTACAATCTATTACAGGTACTGTCACCTCATTATATATACAAAATTTGGGGGCAACAACATTTCTAGAAATAGTCACAATGGGACACTAGCAAAAAATATTTCTGAGATAGGTAAAGAACTCCCGAATTTGTTGGTGAGAGCCTAAGACTAAACACAGAGGCCTACATCAAGTGCCTTGGGGAGGTTGTCAAGAGGGTGGCTGCCAGGAGATCCTATGACTAGCAACAAGATACTGCAATATGCCACACAAGCAGGAGAACCCAGTCATAGCTGTTAGACAATTTCTGTGACCCCATCACCCGTTACATCTGGCCACCTAACTCCCCCTCGATTATTATTTGTCGGGTGAAGTTGAGCAAGAGACCAACAAAACTCCTTGTAACACCAAAGATGAACTGAAGGCAAGGATTATGGCAGCTGTTCAGAAGAATTGCTGGAGATTCCGAAGTCATCTGGAGGTTGTGGTCGAAGTCAATGGTGATTTTATTGAATAAATTTACTCTTTAGTTGTCAAAGATATTTTTGTGTAATTTTGGTAAATATATCTGTCAAAATGAGATGTCAGAGTTATTTTCATTTTTGCATAATTTAGATGACAATTTATACATCACGAAACGTGTGTGTGATAGGATAAGGAACAAATAGGAAATGTTTATAGATTTAACATGTTTAGTGTTTACTTAAACATCATCAGAAAATGAAATATGGACAAGAAAAGAAAATTCTGGTAGTTTTTATTCTTGTTTTTCATTGGTTACATCCCCCTCACAGGTATTTATCGTGTCTAGTAGCATTCACATGTATAATTCATGTGTTTGTGCATCATAATTCTAGCTGGTCTATACAAGATTTGGTTGATGTGCATGCATGTACGCATCTATTGGGCATTTTTATTTCTGCTTGATTGGAGGTTGTTTTGAGTTGGAGTGAAAGAATTTAGTTTACACCAGTTGTGGATGGAGGTAGACAGATTCTTTTAAGTATGGATTTTATAAAAGTTGGTGATATAATAAAGTGTGTTTGGCATGTGTTTATTGATGGGAAAATATTTATCAGGATTCCTTCTAAGTATTTTCTATGTAATAAATTATGTTTTTTTCTGGTTAGGGAGGCATTTATTACATCAACCAAATCTAATATAGACCAACTTTTGTTTTTATTTTTTTTTTAAAATAACAAATGTCAATTGTTCCAATGTTTATATCTTTTACTTAGCAGGCAGTTATCTAAAAAGACCCTGCCCTAAAGTTATCACATTATGTGAACCCCTTCCTATACATTTGTATGTTATCATTGTACTGTGTACATCTGTTTACAAAAATTTAAAAAAAAATAAATAAATAAAACACTTGAAAATAAATGCTGTAGAAATTACATAAGTACAAATGTGGGAGAAAATGATATAAAATTTTATCTACCAGTACAATGTAAGAAAGATTAATGACAAAAGGGAAAGATTTTTCGTGTGATGCATTTCATCCTTTGGTACTTCAGACTAAACTGATGCCAGTAAACTTTTGCTATGTGCTGACTAAGGCTTTTAAAATCATTCAGTGTGCCGACAGAATATGTATTTTTATACAAGTCAAGATCAATACACCTGTTCTACAATATATTTTATATCATAATATATACAATAATAGATAAACCACATTAATAAAAAATGTTTTAAAAAATTTTTTTTTTTTTTTAAAGTTTTTATTATCAATGGGAGCTTTTTCTTTGCATGGTCTTAGCATTAATAAAAGACTCACGTTCATAGTCTATTAGCTGATGTTCTTATTAGTGGTGCTCTTAGAAGTTGATACAAGCAGGGAGTCCAATGAGTGAGCAGTTTGGAAACATCTAAATATCTTCTTTGCATCATAATAGATATTGGTTTGGACTTTGTGATATCATTTGCGGCTGCTTGCTGTTGGAAATTGCTTGGTGGCACAAGTGCCGTTGGAAATGGCTTGGTGTGACAAGTGTGGCACACGTGCCGTTGGAAATTGCTTGGTGTGACAAGTGTGGCACACGTGCCATTGGTTGCCAACACATCTAAAGGACAAAACAAATTACACAAAAATTTTGTCTTTTTTTAAAAAAAAAACAAAAAAACAACAACAACATGTATACATGAATCCTTGCCTCATATTCTGAAAACACTTTTATAAATGATACTGCTTGGGTTACTACAGAAATGCTGATCAACATGACAGCATATTTTGTTAAATCCCTACCATATTCTATCGGTGAGAAGTAAGTCCCACTCATACAGCTTCTTTCTGTGAAAGATTCCCAACAGGATGTTTCTCTGATCACTAAATTTAACCTGTTCAAGTCTAGAGTTATCTTCCTCTCCTATCCATGTAAACTGCCCCTTAACCCTCTACCTCAAGTGGCTCTCAGGCCTTGCACAGAGTGAACTTTACTGTAAAAAAAAAAAAAAAAAAGTTTCAACATGTAACTCTTTAAATCCATATTTTTCATACCTTAACTTTAGGAATTTAAGTGCAGTGCTAGAATGGCAGTTAGGTCTCGTCATTTTACTGTCGACATTTCTAGATATAACCGAAGGTTCTATACCAAGAGTTTCTTCTTTTGCATTTCTCACTCTTCCAGCATCTTGCTTTCCAGTTGAAGTAGATTTTCAAAAATTTAACCTTTCACGCGCTAAATTCTTTCTAGAATTATTTACCCTGCCACTGCATTTTTTGGGGGGGAGGGCACAAAAACATGTACACCTACTGTTTTAAAATTGTTATAACTTTCCTTGTATTGTGTGTATAGGTTTTAATTTTTGTACACTAATAAAAGAATGAATGAATAATATTTTGATGTAATGCATTATGTTTTGCATGCAGGTTTTGATATTGAAAACCCAAAAAAAATTGAAACACAAAATAAAAAATATATTAACAATTTTATATACTTTTATTACTCCTTGTAGAGTTGTGGGGGGTGCAATAAGAAGCAAAATGTCTAAGGCGGCTTTCATTTTGTCAAAAAATTGACGTGCTTCCTCGTGTTTACATACAAGAAGACACCAGCATTTGTTTGGTCTTTCTTTCACCTGACTAACATATTTGTCTCATTGACAAATAAAGTCATTATTTTGTCATTTATAAATAGACAAAATCATTCACCTTCAGAAAGACTGTCGGGTACATCACTGGTCACCAGTAGATTACATAAAATTAGTCAGCCACTCATGATAGTGATCATTATGGCTTTCCTCCATGTCACTAGCATAGTTATCATCTTTGACCACTTCACCGCCAATATCCACTTGAGTAAAGCCTTCAAAATCATCATCGGAGTCTGAATCAAAGAAAAACTCCTGATTAAAAGCTCTGTTGGATGTTAATAAGGCCATTTTGTTTTAAAAAAATCGTGAAAAAATTAACGTGAGTTCAGTCGAGGTTACACCTTGTGTAGAATCTGGAAGGATTCAAAATGGTGCTGGAAAACGGAAGTTTAGCTATGTTCCAAAGTAGTAGTAGGCGATTTACAGCTTAAAATACCAGAAATAACAATTGACAAGTGTTTATTTATAGCAACTGTCTCAAGGCAACAGAATGTGTCTACAACTGTAAAGGGAGAGAATTCTATGGCAACATACCTGCAGCGTGGTGAAGATTAAATGCCATGCCAAGCATTATTGTCTGTCCTCTTAATTCATGTTTTTTTATCGTTCCTTTTTTTTTTTTGCCTCATATTCTTTCACGTTCAGTAACCCCTTGTATCTAAGTGGCTTGCTTTGGGGGGGGGGAGGAAATGATTAAGAAAGAAGAAACAAAAAACCTGGCAAGAGTTTAAAACACCTTTTTTTTATTTTTGTATATTCGGATCATTTTGCTTAAAGTTTATATTTTCTTGATTTTAGGCAAAAAACTTAACATATTTCAGTAAAAATTTTCAATTTAAAAACTGATTGTTTATAATTACAAATTTTTCACTTTCACTAAAGCAGATGTTAAACACATGAGAGTGTTATCATTTTCCTTTCTTTCCAGCACTGAAACCAAACAGCATCCCAATGTCTTTCTCACATTCAAAACAGAAGAGTCAATTACAGGACAGAGTTCCAGTCCTATGATGTGCTGTAACAGGATTTTCCATGTAAGTCGGAACATACCCGCGATTTCCCATGAATAAGCACTTACATCACTCATTTATGCTAGTGCAATAGTAAGACAATAATCTAGGACATAACATATTCCTATGACATGTTATCATAATTTGTAATAAAAAAAAAAAAAAGGAAGAAGAAAAAGAGGATAGAGTACATGGAAGATATAAATATAATACATATAATGAAATTCAGTTGTGTTAAGCTGCTTGTATATTTATTGCCAGTGATGTCATTGGCTGTCAGAAATAAGATGATGTGCAAGATCTCGTCTCTCTTGCAATACATGGAAACAGCAGCAAATCTGGGGAAGAAAGAAAAATAAACGTAAGTTTGTTTTTCTTTTTATTGGGAATTCAACTACTTAATTAAGCCAGGCAACCAGCCAATGCTCATTGCTGTTTCTCCCTTTTTAAAGCATTTGACAATGTCTAACTTCACGTCCATGGTGGCGGCTTTTCTTTGCTTCAAAGCACCACCACTAGAAAACTTTATATACTTGGGAGCCATAATGAAGAGCAATAGGTTTTAATAAACACAACACAAATAAGAGAGAACGGGTGCACAACAATCCAATACAGCATACAAGGAACTAGCCTATGCCACTTTATGTACAAGGCAAATGACATAAGTTGAAACAAGATTGATGGGGATTGTGACTTACTGTATTTAAAAGATATTCCCTGTATGTAACGTAAATGTTAAATAAGAAACATGCAGAATTATAATATGATCACTCCTGCACAAAATACAGCTTGCGAGGCATTTTCAAAAGAGTAAATTTATTTTTTACGCAACCAATATTTTACTGCCTTTGTATCTAATTAATCCTTTAAATCTCCAAAGAAAAGGAAGTAATTTTCCTCACCATAGTTCTCTACATAGATATGGTTCTGTCTAACTCGTACTCAAAAATTTACTCCTATGGCCTATTTTCTACAGTCAATTTAGGCCCTCCCAATTTATTTTTTTTTTTTTTAATTGTGCAAGCCTAGACTAGATATGAGTTTGGGGTCAGGAGAGAGGTTAAATGTAAAAATATTTTAGCAAATATATAAATATGTGGTAATTTGGGAGGGATCAGTTTAATCCTTCATAACAATACAAGAATCAAAACTGTCACTTATGTCCTGTACAATCTACTAGTTTACCCATGCTGTCATAGTGAGAGTATATTCTACCGAGTCTTTACTATTTTAAAAAGGTAGTCAGTGTCATGTCCATGGTCGGCGGATACTCTTCTACGAGCTCCTTGAGAGTGTTCAGCCGCCTTCTGATGAGCATTTTGTTTGCCATCTTGGTGTGCACTCGCGTTCTCCCAGTCAGAGTATTTGATACCCAGTGGTATGCGCAAATGGAATCTGTTTTTATGTGCAGCATCTTGCTCTGTCACTGGAGTGCCAAATTGACACCTTTCAACATGGCATCCAGCTCGGCTATCCTGACCCTTTTTTAGCCACGCCACCACATCGCACTGGCTGGAAAATTGTTTTATAACATCACTGCTTATGCAAACCTTCACCATAGTTGGCGAAATAGCTTGTGGACAAAGAAAAAAAAAACAAAAAAAAACCTGGTGATGGGAGGGGGGGGGTAACAAAGTGCAGTGCCTACTTCAACTTCCTCTTTGTTCGACTGTCAATCCGCACGTCCAACTATTGCACACTGTCCAACAAATGACAGATTCCCCCGTGCTGCTGGCACCCCGCTTTTTATGCTACGGCCAAAAGTTGCATGTGTGCAAATATCGTCTCATTTTGGATGAGATAGGCACACATAAATTGCGTCTTCAACAGCAGCAATATTTCTTTTTCATCATCACTTTACAGGCAAGACATGTTCACGCTCATTTCAAATTCTGAGGTAAGTCATGTCTTTCGTCAGAGAAAGTTTTTACATATACCCCACCACCAATTATTACTGTTGTGTTTCTACTCTTTTACCAAACCAGTCTTTTCACCGCCTGGGTTTGTAAACATATCTGAACATTTTGCCATTGTTATAAAGACATTGCCAGCACAAGGAAGACAATGAGTGAAATAAAATGTAAAAAATGTTTACTGAATGCACATATTAGATTAAAAATAAATTCTTTGGAAATGGTAGGTCTACATTTTGCATATGAAACCAAGTAGATATAGACTATCAAGAAAATCTGAATGAGGAAGTGTACATTCCTTAAAAGGATAAATAGAACCTTGCTAGGATGTAACAGTCTCCATGGCTGAGCTGTGTAAAACACTCTGGTTCAGACAGTGGTTTCACCTAGAAAGGAGTATGCATGTTCAAACCCTGGAAGAGGGACCATTATATTTTCTAAAGTTTTATCAAGCATGCAGGTCATTAGACATAATACACCCTGTTAAAGAAAACAAATCCTATATATATATATATATATATATATATGCAGCATATCTTCATTCAAGCATGTTTCGTTGAATAACCTGCCCATATGTCTATTTTTATTTTAACCCTCTCATTTTAACTTCTTAAAGTTGATATTAAATTCATTAAGGAAGGTGCCATAGTTTTTTCATTTCTTTTATGTCCAGATTATTCAACCAAACATACTTGAATGAAGATATGCTGCTTAAATATATATATTTTAAATTACATGATCCAGAAGCTAATCATAATAACATCACTTGAGAATTTAAATGAAACCATGTGAAGAGGCAGATTATATGTATGAGACTGTAAAAATATACAAACCTAACTGCCCACTTCATCCTATCATATTCCAAATCCCCACTCCAGTTTATCAATTAACCAAAATCATTAACTAACTCATTGCACCATATATACTTAGTAAATACAGCATTAAATCAACTCACAAACTAATCCAAATCTTAAAAACACAAAAACCTAATAATGAAACCATAGCCTCACTTGATGTTGAAAGTTTATTTACCAATGTCCCAGTTAGAGAAACAATTGATATAATTTATAAAGAACATTTACAACAATCTGTCTCTCCTTTCACTAAAAATTAAACGCAATATATTACGAAAAGCACCGAGCACTGATATATCAACACCAATAATATTACATTTACTACCTCCCCAAATAAAATCTAACTAGCATATAAACACGTGCACTTTCAACTGTAAAAGTGAATGCCTTATTACAAAAAAGCAATTATACAAAATTTAATAAACTGTGCAAAAGTTAACTCTTCTACAAAAAAAATCCCACACTGAATTAAAAAAAAAAAAAATTAAACTAACTCATTAATAACGACTCCCCCCGCCATTTTTTTTCCTTCTCTCTTTGTCCCTACTTTTGTTTTTTTTTTGTTTTTTTTTCCTCACCTCCTCCTTTCCAACTCATGGTGGCAAACAGGGTAGGTAGGCATCCTGTATATCTATCTGATATGAACATGATAACACACACGCACACACATTCTTTGACAGATGCAAATGTTACTTATTTCATAAGCATGCTAAACAAGATATGTTTTTGTTCGAGCAGTTGCTTCTCTGGTATTGTAGGAACTGTCTTTCCTGCGATATGTTTGAAGCAGATGGAAATAAATTAAAATACACATTT
Organism: Acanthosepion pharaonis; assembly: GCA_903632075.3. NCBI lineage: Eukaryota > Metazoa > Mollusca > Cephalopoda > Sepiida > Sepiidae > Acanthosepion > Acanthosepion pharaonis. The sequence continues at coordinate 586,616 of CAHIKZ030001279.1, forward strand.
TTGTTCATGTTCTTTAAATATATAGAAAAAGTGGGGGGGGGGACAATAAGGAGTGAGTGTAATGTGAGAAAACAACTAATAACCAAAACATTCTAAATGTGTAGACATACTAACAATCACCTGCATGCACACATACAGTATGAAAAAAACAAAACAAAACTTGTACCAATAAAGTGCATATAACAGTCAATTGCTGATACCCCCTGAGGAGTGGACTGTGTTTCTCAGAGGGACAATCTATAAAACTCTGGAATTAGGATGCTAAAGGTGACATCAATCAGCTAAGTGACAAACCTTTTACGTATATTAATTATATATATTCTGGATGTGTTATGTCTATTTTTATTTTAATCCTCTCGAATTCTCAGACCAACTTCTTATTGTTGAGGTTAAATTCATTAAGGAAGGCACCATAGTTTTTTCATTTCTTTTATTTTCCCAGGTACTTTCAATCTCATCCAAGATCATCTTCAGGGGTGAATTGCTAAGACAAAAAAATTAATGTAATTGGCAGTTGTGAATATTTTGGGGAGGTAGTAAATGTAATATTATTGGTGTTGATATATCAAGAAAAGGAATTTTGTTATTAAGTTCATACGTGAATTTAAGAATGGTTTTCTTGGAAGCTTTTTTGTAGTTCATGTATTTAATCAGTTTTTAACTAAGATGAGAATAACATCTACATATCTTAGATAGATGGAGGGATTTTTAGTGGTATTAAATATCTTATTTTCAAGGTTAACAATGTAGAAGTTACTAGATGTTAGCCCTGAACAGAACTCATGGAAACGTCATCATATACGTAGATATTATTTTGATGGCCATAGAAGTAAACCTCAGTGCTTTTCATAATATATTGCGTTTAATTTTTAGTGAAAGGAGAGACAGATTGTTGTAAATGTTCTTTATAAATTATATCAATTGTTTCTCTAACTGGGACATTGGTAAATAAACTTTCAACATCAAGTGAGGCTATGGTTTCATTATTAGGTTTTTGTGTTTTTAAGATTTGGATTAGTTTGTGAGTTGATTTAATGCTGTATTTACTAAGTATATATGGTGCAATGAGTTAGTTAATGATTTTGGTTAATTGATAAACTGGAGTGGGGATTTGGAATATGATACGATGAAGTGGGCAGTTAGGTTTGTATATTTTTACAGTCTCATACATATATCCTGGTTTGTAGTCATCAATTATTTGGGGAATTTTTAAGTTGCCTTGTTCTGCATTGTTGGCTGTAATCAGTTTGTTTATTTTCAATTTCAGTTGGTTAATAAGATTTTTGTTGACATTTTTAAAATTTGGTGTGATTGTCAAGAATTTGTTATAATTTTGAATTATAATCAGATTCATTTAATACAACAAAGATATTGGTTTTTATCTGTGTTTTTTCCTCAATTATATGAGTATGGTTACATAACTCCTCCCCCCAATTCTCTTCAATATGTTACCAATGCTGCTACTATAGAGGATTCTTTATTCTCTCTCTAATTATTATTTTACAGACTGCAAACTTTCAAGTCACCCTGATAGCAATAATCATTAAAGAAACAAGATCATTATGAGAGGGGTCATATAAAAGGAAATGATAAACTTAAAGTCATATCGATTTGAGAGTACAATTCGCACACATGTTGAATATAGGCAAGCGTGAATATGTGGGCATATAATCCTAAGTTGGACACATTGAAACCTCAATGCAGAATTAATAAAACTGGAACAAAAAGAATAGTCATAATGATGGGTAGTTTCTCTTGCAATATATAGACAGGCATGTATAATTTTGGCGGTGGTGACTTTCCTGCCCCACAAATCTACAGATTCCTACACTTCTCTTACGCCACCTGTTTTTTTAAAGTTTTTCGACAGGCATATTCTTTGGCCTTCTTCACACACTTATCTGGTGGTCTTCACTCTTTGGAATTCATTCATAAGTGTACTTCCTACCCTCCACCGGATATCTTAAAATATCAGTCAGTTATGTGCCATGCATGATACACGCATAGGTGATCATGTATCTTTCGATACATGACTGACGAGGCAGATTTTTTTCCCCGCAGTAGGTTGCCATTTCTTTCTACAGTAAACCAGTTGCCATCCAAGGCTATAGAACCTGGTCTGTCCTGCTATTTACCCATAGGGTTGGGGTGGGGGTAGAAGAAGAGGATTCATGCCTTTCCCAATGATATTAGCATGTAAGTGAATGTAATGGATTCAACTGGAATTTGAACTCAGCTGTCAGATTCCTCAATCCGAGCCACTATCCATTACTCCACTATGCCTCCTCTGTAAGATTCCATTAATAAATAGACTGGAGGGATCGAAAAAAAAGAAAAAGAAAAAAAACCACTGAAGAAGATTGTAAAGACCAGTCTTAAATATTCTGTTGCAAGAAATGAAAATAAGATTTCCCATGTTTGAATTTATCTTTTTATATTTCCCACAATACGAGGCTCAAGAACCACTCAAGGTAGAGAGAGTTATTGAATGAGATGTGTGATATGAATGTAAGGAAGAAAGAAGATGATGTGAGTATGGAGGATAGATAATGACTGACCCTTGATTTGAAATGATTAACATTGTAATTTTTTTAGGGGAGCATCCACTCGGGAGAGTCAAAATAATGGTTCTAAGGAGAATGCTGTCCAAGAGCAACTTTCTGCTTACAATTAGAATACAGAGGTATTGAGGGTGGCTCAACAACATAGTGCAGGAGTTGCCAAACTGCAGCTCATGAAAATATTTTAGCTGATCCCCTTTTTTCATCACAGTTAATATAAAAGGCAAATAAGGAAAAATTTCAAGCTTTATCAATATTTATTGGGTATGAATTGAGACCAAAACGTAACATAAGTTTAATGTTCATGGTTAGTAAACAGTTTAAAAAACTGCATACATGAATAAATTTTATTGCATACATGCGTTTCTTAATACTTATATAAAAAATTTTATAGCAAAATGTGTACGTAACAAGAACGTATGTGTAAATTTTGTTCTTGTATTTGCAGCTCTCAAACATTTGAACTTTAACATATGTGGCTCTACATTAAGTGAATTTGGCCACCCTGACAGTAGCAGGTTTTAACTGAAAATTTTTGAATTGGTGAAACTACGGAAAGGATCTAATCTGAATATTAGCCATGTGGAAGTAGGAATCAGTTTGTGATGTTATGTCTTTGGGTTGGCTAAAAAAGGCTGTTGAAAACAAAAATTGTCCCAGTGTGCTTAAAGATGTATCTTTCGTTTGACATGACATCAGACAAAAATATTCTGGTCCCAAATGGTCAAAGAGATGCTAAACTGTATATGGCATATGGAATCCATCAAAGTCCTCATAAGTGAATTTAAACCATGATTGTAATGAAATAATTTCTGATTTACTTTTTCTCTTCTTTTCAAGTGGAACAAAACAGTAAAAAAAAAAAAAAAAAAAAAACAACAACAAAAACAACATAGACATGCCTCTTCCTTTCTAAATCACACAAAGCAATAAGCTGTGGGGCCAGGCTTTTCTTTTAAACAGTAATCTGGGTTAGGAAGGGCCTTATAATTTTTTAACCTCAAGTTTCCAATTTCAATGAATTATATAAATTAAAATAAATCATGGGAACATCTAAGTTGGTATCTCTACAAACAGCATTTCTCAACTGGTGTACCTAAGCACACCTGAAAAGTAGCCAGGTGCACCCCAAATTAACAAAGAATAATTTATGAATTATTTTTATATTTAAAAAAAAAAAAAAATATCTTTATTTTTAAAAAGCCAGAGACACCAACCATATGGCTCTCATATTGAAGTCAAAACTTTGTCATTTGATATTTTAAACAGGATGCTAAATTCCTTAATCTTTAAGAAGGAGTGGATAATCCTTCCCCTTTTTAGATTCTTCATAAATCCCTTTAAATGAAAACTGTACCACTTAATCTTCTTTGGGAATGCTAAACCAAAAACGGCAACCAATAAGAAGGTAATTTTCTTCTTTGCCAAATCTCATCAAGCACAGGTTTCACTCAAGCATACTTAAATATACAATGTAATGTCTTAAAAATAAATGCTTATTTCAGGAGACTTCCTATTTTTTCTTATTAAAATTTAAAGTGTGCCCACAGACTTAGTTATTCTAAAAGTGTACCCTGAAGTAAAGAAGGTTTGAGAAAGACTGCTTTAAACAAATACAAAAAAATTAAAAAAATACACAGAACAGTAAAGAGTTTAGAATGCAAAGAAAAATGTCACCAGACTGTGTGCATCGTTCACTGAAATTGCACCAGTTCTAATCTTCACAGTTAAGACCCACCATGGTACACACATTGTAGCAAACGACTCTCCTTTGACTTATATTCCACTAGTAAGATGTAAATTCCACTCAAGCAACTTTTTATCACAAACCAATGCTTTGTGGCAGACTCCCAAGAGGATGCTTCCCTGATCAGTAAAATCTTAGCCCATTCAAGTCTAGGGTTAAATGTTATCTTCCCCACATATCCTCATGAGGGGAGGGAGAGGAGAGAGAGAGAGGAAAGAGAGGAGAAAGAGAGAGGAGAGGAGAAAGAGAGAGAGAGAGGAGAGAGAGGAGAAAGAGAGAGAGAGAGAGGAGAAAGAGAAGAGAGAGAGGAGAAAGAGGAGAGAGAGAGGAGAAAGAGGAGAAAGAGAGAGAGAGGAGAAAGAGAGAGAGAGAGAGGAGAAAGAGAGAGAGAGAGGAGAAAGAGAGAGAGAGAGAGGAGAAAGAGAGAGAGAGAGGAGAAAGAGAGAGAGAGAGAGGAGAAAGAGAGGAAAGAGAGGAGAAAGAGAGAGAGAGGAGAGAGAGGAAAGAGAGAGAAAGAGAGAGAGAGAGAGGAGAAAGAGAGAGAGAGAGAGAGGAGGAAGAGAGAGAGAGAGAGGAAAGAGAGGAGAGAGAGAGGAAAGAGAGGAGAGAGAGAGGAAAGAGAGGAGAGAGAGAGGAAAGAGAGGAGAGAGAGAGGAAAGAGAGGAGAGAGAGAGGAAAGAGAGAGAGAGGAAAAAGAGGAGAGAGAGAGGAAAAAGAGGAGAGAGAGAGGAAAGAGAGGAAAGAGAGGAGAAAGAGAGGAAAGAGAGGAGAAAGAGAGGAAAGAGAGGAGAAAGAGAGAGAGAGGAAAGAGAGGAGAAAGAGAGAGAGAGGAAAGAGAGGAGAAAGAGAGAGAGAGGAAAGAGAGGAGAAAGAGAGAGAGAGGAAAGAGAGGAGAAAGAGAGAAAAGAGAGGAGAAAGAGAGGAAAGAAAGGAAAGAGAGAAGAGAAAAACCATTGGCCACACACAGTCGAGCACTCTGGTCAGTTCTGAGATGTGTATAACATCATGGAAACATGTTAAGAATTCACAGCCACTCACATTAAAGAGGAACAAATTAACTTCTTGAAATAACAAAAAGACTTTACTGAACAAACAAGACTCTGTTTGTACCTGCGTATACAAACATTTGTGTATGAAGACTGTTTTTTTTTTTTTTAACTGACTTCAGAAGAAGTTATTTCATGGTATTTGATCTGAAAGACCTGTATAAGGTAGTTACATCTCTGAGTAAATAATTATAAACCCCCTAATACTGATATATAGAAAAATACTTGTAAAAATAAGAGACAGCAAGATGTGGAAACAACAAGACATGAGAAGCAGCAATACAAAGAGTAAAATTGAGAGTTTGAGGTCAAATATGCATCAGAATCTGAAAAAGAATAAGCAAAGTGGATACAGTCTTTCTCATATGTTTTATTATTTTTTTTTATAGATGTATGCAATGAATGAGTATCCAGGTAATTTAGTTGGAAAATACTAGTGTCCAAGGTTTTATTACCTCAAATTTTTGTTTTGGTGCTAAAAGATAAATGTTACTATTATGGCCTAAAAAAGGAAAAAAAAAGACATAAAATTTTTAATGATGCACATTTTGACGTGTCCATCTGAACTGCTTGTCCAATAGTGAGAATGTCACGTGTGTGTGTGAAGAAAAGCGAGGCTAATTCTCATTGGTTTAGAATGAGTGAATTATAATTGTTGTAATTATTTTATTTACACTATTCGGACTATTGTCCTCATCTTTGTCACCATATTTATTACAACATTTCAGCCGTTTTCGGACTCTTTGGGTCCTGTCACTGGTAAAAAATGGTTGCTGAAGACATTAGGTTTATAATACCCAGAAATTCATACACAGATGTCCTCAAGGGATTATAAACCTAATGTCTTCAGTAACCATTTTTTACCAGTGACAGGACCCAAAGAGTCCAAAAACGACTGAAATGTTGTAATAAATATGGTGAAAAAGATGAGGACAATAGTCCGAATAATGTAAATAGTGTAAATAAAATAATTATAACAATTATAATGGCACAGGGGATAAAGGCGTTAGTTAGATCCAGTGACAGGGCTCAAAGAGTGTGAGTTCAACACCTGGTTAAGGCAGTGGAGAACTTGGAGAGGGGAATTAACAGGAGATAACTGATAACTGACATCTATTAAACATGGCACATGCAACTAGAACAGTCTACCCCAGTGAGCAAAATAAAGGGTTCAACATTCCAACCACCTGAAGAAGGCCAGAGCATACAATGGCTGAAATGTAATAAATATGGTGACAAAGATGAGGACAATAGTCTGAATAATGTAAATAGTAAACATAGTACCTCATCTCAGAAATAGAGAATTATTTTTTTGATAATTTTTATTTTATGGACAAGAGTAAGTGACAATATAATTAATTTTTAATTTATGTATTTCTTTACAAACATGACACCTGGAATCCCACCTCAGAGTTGAAAAATCATTATTCAACCATCTTCGATGGAATCAAATTTCTCTAATATCTGTCTATATTTTTGAGATGAGGTATTCTAATTATTTAAATTGTTATCCCCATCTTCATTGCCATATTCATATTTTGACCATTGTATGCTCCAGCCTTCTTCAGGTGATTAGAATTCGTTATATTTAGTGTTCATAGGAATATGGAATGGACAAACATGGTGGATAAATAGTAACAGGTTTATTGTAGAAACCAGTACAACAAGCAAGTAATAGTTATGCGCACGGTCGTTGCAAGTCAGTACAATTGTGTGTGTGCTGCTATCGGAAGGCCGCTAGTCTCACAGATCCCGGCTCGACTCTGCTGTCCGCTGTCCTAACGGATACTTGTAGGTGGGTACCACATATAATGCCACCAGTCATGGGGGAGGCAGGTTATTCCATTAAATCAGAATTTTAAACTAAACCCTTTATTTTATTTTGGGGTAGATTGTTCTAGTTCCACATGCCATGCCTCTTCCAGATGTCTCAGTATCAGTTATCTCCCTTTAACTAAATTTTCCAAGGTTTTATCCACCAGGCCATGCATACTCAGCCAACACTTTTATTCATTAAATAAGTCCACTGGATAAAAGCGTTGGTTGAATCCAGTGACTTGACCCAAAGAGTGTGAATTCAATACCTGGCTGAGGTGAAAAAAAAAAAAAAGCACACGCACAGAGATTAAAGCAAGATAACTGATACTGAGACATCTGGAAGAGGCATGGAATGTGGAACTAGAACAATCTACCCTTGTGGATGAAGTAAAGGCTTCAGTTTGAAATTCCAATCACCTGAAGAAGGGCAGTGTAGAAATCAATATTCTACAGCTGGAGTGTACAACAGCCAAAATGTTGTGAATATCACAATGAAGATGAAGATTACAGTCCAAACAAGGTAAATAGTGTAAACAAATTTCTCTAATAGCCACTTTTAAAGATTAGTTTTAAAATTCCAATTATGGAGCTCGAGTGATAAATTGTAAAAAATTTATAATGAAAACTACTATTCCAGTAGAAAATGACTTTTTGCTAAAATAATATATAATAAAAAAAAAAAAAACAAAAAAAAAACAACACAGCTGAGGAACCAAAAAGTTGGAGGGGGGTAATTTCAGGAGACATGATCGATTGATTTGTTCTTTTATGGCTTATCAACACTTTGCAGATTACTTAAAGCCAGAAAATATTTCTTAGATTGTAAACCATCAATTACTGATACCCCCTAATGAGTGGATGAAGTGATTGCTGGAGAGTCTATCTACTGAGAGTAACACCAATCAGCTAAATAACAAACTTTATACTTGATATATATATATATATATATATATATATATATATATATATACACACACACACTTAGGTACTTCCAATAAGTCACTGAAAAAAATAGCATACTATGATAAAACACACACACCTGATAAAAAACAAAGTTTTACCATCAAAATGTTTCTTATTATTAAGAGGAAAGACCAAAATACTTTGATTATTTTATTATATTTTTTAATCCATTCTGGTACATTTAAAATTTTCTTTAAAAATATTGTTTTTAAACACTATCAAATTCTACAAGTTTAACCTGTGAAGGCATTGGTATCTGAATGAATTGTTTGCATGATATTTTAACCGTTATCACCTACTGTCTGACTTCATTTGCTGTAGAAAATGTTCATAAGTGATACTAATTAATAGTGTGTTTGAACTTCATAGTGGTGTTGTCATATCCTTATAGCAACGGAAAACAACTTTGAATGAAATTAACAATAAAGTTATTGCAATTGAGAGGCCTGAAAAAGAATACAGTGGAAAGAAAAGTAATATTAATAATGCAGAGTGCTAAAAGTTTAAGTTAAAAAGGCAGCAAAATTCCGCCCTCATACTGGGCTAGATTTAACCCAAATAAACCATGAAAAATGATGCTTGGAGGATGTCATAACTTTCCTTAACAATATTTAACTAATGAACAAATATTCGGCTGAATTCACTAAGTCTTGATTACAATGACCCTCCGTTCAGAAGTGACCGCCATTCCACAAACCATAAGTGGTATTATATTGAACTCTTCAAATGCCATTACTAAAACTCGCGACAACTTTCTACTGCCAAACAGAATATTCTTCCCATTTTCAAACTAACATGACTCATAGTGGCATCTTCACAAATTAAAGTATTGTTTGAAATTATTGTTGAGGAAACTTATTTTCTAGATTTTACACTCATTCAAATACCAACAAATATAACTGTTAAAAAGTGACACCCCCCACTCACCCAAGAACCTGGACAAGTGCTCTAAAAGTAAATGACTTGTTTTGATAGTTTTCCCTCAACCTCCCTCCCAACCCGGTACTTGTTGGTGAAGAGCATAATAATGAAGATGTAAATAATGACAAAACAAAAATTGGCACTACTTAAGTCGACTGGTCCCAGTTAAAAAAAAAAAAAAAAAAAAATTCTTAAATTAAATTCTAAATTTTTGACCCTAAAGGGTCAACAAACTCAAACCCACCCCCATAAATATTGGTTCTCAAAGTCTCACCTTTGTGTGGCTTCTGGCATTATTTGTGATGATGTCGCAATATATACTGGTAGAGTATATATGGGAGTGGGTTATAACGAGTTGATTATTGAGAGCCAATATTTATAGGGAGGATCAAATGATTTTCTGAACATCACTCCAGTTGATTGAATATTGAGAAAAATTCTGACCCATCCCCATTAAGACCCCACCCCATATTAAGAACATAAAAGTACAAATCTGTGAGGATTCCCTAATATAAATAATGACAATGACTATTAGTCTAAGAAATGTCTCCCAATTTTGTATTTAGAGGAGAAAAGTTGTAAAAAGAAAAAGAAATTATTTACACTATATATTATTTGAAATGTTGTCCTCATTCTTGTTGCTATATTCACATTTCAGCTGTTGTATGCTCCAGCGTTCTTCAGGTGATTGGAACTTTGAACTGAACCCTTTATCCTGTCCACCGGAGTAGGTTGTTCTAGTTCCACATGCCATGCCTCTTTCGGATATCTCAATATCAGTTATCTCCCTTTAATTCAACTCTACATTTTTTTTTTTTTTTTTTTTTTTTTGTTTACCTCAGCTGTAACCAGGTATTGAACTCGCAACTCTTTGGGTCAAATCACTGGATTCAATCAAATGGGCCGTGTGTCCTTGAGGACATCAATGTATGAATTCATGGGGACTTATATATAGAGAGACAAATAGAAAAGAGAACATCACAGGAAAAAAAAATCAGAAAGAAATGTCATTTGTTAAGGTAGGAAATAAAGTCATAACTTTGGCTTGCATGTTAGGAAAAGAAAAAGTAATTGCATTCAAAATATACATTTTCATTATTTGCACCATTTGTATTTGGACTGTTGTCCTCATCTTTGTTGTTATCACAACATTTCAGCTGTTGTGCACCCCAACCTTCCTCAGGTATATATTGATCTGGAGAAACATTGAAAAGCTGTAGACAATGGAATCAGGCAAGGCTGATCCTGTATGGAGAGGTAGTCATCAGCCACTGTGAAAATACTGGACAAGGAAGAACACTGGAGAGTTAGAGGTCTGAAAGAATCAGAGGTATATGCTAGGCCATAAGGACCTCCTTAGTAGGCCAAGCATAGAAATAAATACAATATTGGGGCCCACTAATAAAGAAAGATGCATGACAGCAAGTCTTCAACAGAAGCAGCAGCAATAAAACATGACAGGCAACAGTTACAGCATTAATCAGCAGACAGGTCAGGTTTAAGGCTCCAAGTTCAAATACTGCACAATGGCCTAGTGGTTTAAAGCAATATTTTGTGAATTTGGCGTCATAATAGTTACGAGTTCAATCTTTGGGTCAGTCAGTGTGTACTTGGAAACAGACAAGCAATAACTTTGCAGTACTATTAATAAGAATTAGACATGGCAGTGGAACAAAAATAGTCCACCTCTGTAGATTAAGTTCAGTTCAGAAATCCCTGTAGGTTATAAATGAGAAAGGTTGGAGGGCCAAAACACTGTGAAAACAAGAAAGATGAGGACAATAGTTTGAATATATAAATAGATTGTGTAAATAATGAGGGCTGCTTATCCCAGAAATTACTGTCTTGGGTATGACAATAAACTACATCAACGTCCTGGGTAAGATGACAAACTACAGCTAACAGCAAGGCCTCTGATCAGGAGGTATTGAGGAGCATAGAACCACTTGTTAAGGTCCCAGCTCTGGGTAAATAGTTAACTCCCAAACTGGGATCAAAACACTATGAAAGTGTAAAAATAGATGTAAAAAATTACCAACAATAATTTTTTGAAGGAAAATATTCCCAGAAACATATTTTTGAAAGAAAAAAAAAAAAAAAAATTACCAGCAATAAAAATTTTGTTGGCATTAAATAAACCATTGAGGTTGATATGCCATAAAACAAAACAAACATCTCAGAAATTAAGACAGAAGTCATTTAATTTTGTATCACTGAAATTAGTATTAGCTTATTGAAATTACTGTAAAACAAGTTTTATTATTAATATTTCATTTTTAAAAAGAAAATTCATAAAATAAGATTTTATTAGTAAATACATTACAACTTATTAAAAATATCACCTATTTTTTGTCTAGAAAAATAAAGGTGCTACTATAAGTACGATATCTACCAAGGCATTTTCAACCTACTGTAAATGATGATTCACTTCTTATTGCTGGAAAATTCTCAGGAAAAACAATGCTCTGTATACTGCTTCTTTTTTTTTTTTTTTAATGACATCAAATCAGTTTACCAACATTAAAATCACTATTTGATGATTTTTTTTTTGTATAAAATTATTAATGATTTTTAATACATAACAAGTACACTGTCTTTAATCCTAACAGATTTCATATTCCGAACAGTTGGCAAGTATCATACTATATAGAAAATGGACAGTAGATATACTATAGTAATACTCAAATAAGACTATCTTTCATGACTTTTTTTTGGATTTCAGTACAAATTTTACCATCCAGCTTAGCCATGTTTTTCTCTTAAAATCAAAATCTCAAATTTATTAAGAAAAACAATATTCTAACCGAAAAAAAAAAAAAAAAAAAAAAAAATGAGCATAAATTTAAATGAAATTTTCCTTTTTTCTTTTTTTAGGTTTTGTGGAATTTGTCCGTTAATTCCCCTCAAATAATGAGAAATTATCTATCGCAAATATTAATTCACCACAAGAAACTATAAATTTTAAATCAAACAGTTTTCTTGTTAAATTTTTGGCACTCTTTCGAAATTATAAATTTTTAAATTAAAATTTGTCTAACTCCAACTCTCAGAATGAAAAATTACGAAAAATCAAGGAGTTATTCACATTTTGATATTTGAGGTACTTACAAGGAATTCTTTACAATTAAAAAAAATAAAATTCTGTTTTTGGTTTATTTATCAAGCTGAGCGCAAATGTCGAACCCACACTTAGAAATAGCACACCCGACTTGCCCACATTTGGGGTGATCACAAAGGTCAACTCAACTGCAATGGAAGGATCTTGCCCTGGGTGAATTTAGTGTGAATTTTAGTAAATAAATTATTTTTATTTTGGGGCAAATTAACAAACAAGATCCAATTTAGGCTTAAGTTTTTTTTTTTTGTTTTTTTTGTTTTTTTTACATTAAAAACTGATACAACCTTGAAGAGAAAACCAACATATTCCAGACAAACGTTTTGGATTTGTTTGTTTTTTTTTTTTTTTGCAGTTGCCAATTCAAAACACTTGAAATTATCTTTGCACACCTTGATAAACAATTTTAAATACACCAACTCCTTTTGTATAGTTCTGTTTCTAACTTTTTGCAATGCAAAAATTATCTCCCTTACATTGGCGACGCCAGGTGGCAGTGCCTTTGTCATGGTAATAGGAAACTGTTCCAAGATTTGCCTGAAGCCCGGAGATGAAAAATACCAAGAATTACGTGGATGCAGGACACAAAAAAAAAAAAAAAATGAAGGAAAGACTGACATGCGAAAACCTTAAAAACCTGGCAACATGGACAAAGTTTGTTTTATTCAAAACACCAATGCAAAAATGATGATCTGCGTCATTGAGAAATTTTTAGACAGATAGATGGATAGACAGACACTGAGCTTTTCCGAGGAACAGCAGATCTACGCAAGATAAATAAATCCTTCAGCACCGCCCGATGGAGAAAAAGACAAGACAAGTGTTCAATCAATGAACACTATCCCAGACAGGCGTGGAAGGGGAGCGAATGTAATTGAACCGTAGAGACAGCAACACAAGAACTATTTTTGACTTGTGGTACACAAGGTATCAAGTGGAGACGTTTCCATAGTATTTTAATGGCAAAGGAATCGAATGATCAGCAGGCCTCACGCCCGAGCCATCTTCCAATCAAGTTCACTTTCTCAATATCAGCCGGGGGTTTTGGCTTGCAGAATATATATTGTATATATCTTTGTGGCACTGCTTTTTGGTGCCGGGGAAAAAGGCATATTCCTTTTTAATCAAAGAATCAGTACTTTGAAGAATTTGAAGAATTTAAAAAAAAAAAAAAAAAAAAAAAAAAAAAAAGTTAAAAATCATGTAACCACCCGAACGTTACGCTAACGGCTAAATAAAAAAAAAAAAAAAAAAGACAAATTAATGCTCGAGTTTCTTTATCTAAGATAGCCGAATAATGCATTTGCATGGTTCTGGGGTCGTTTAGTGGCGAATTAACAGGCCAGTCAGCCTACCCTAAATAATGACCTTCGTTAAGAAATACTCAGCGTGACATTATTTCCTTTCTCTTTGAGGGCATACGTACACATAAGACGTGAAACATTTTTACAGAGAATGTGTTGCTTTTTCGTTTTCTTTTTTTAGGTTACCTAATAGTTGCACTTAAAAATGAAAGCCTAAAGATATTAAGAAGCCTAGAGTTACAAAACCAGTGGCGAATAAATTCTGATTATTTAATTAGGTTAATAATGGTTATTTTAGCTACGAGGTCCCCCCCCCAACCACGAGCCACTTATTTCCTTTCTGCTGGCGGCAACTTAAAAATCGATAGACCAATCAACAGGATATCTATTTTGATAGGAAGGATGACAGAGAGATGCTGACGGAAGGAGAAAAGGCTTGTTCATTTGGGATTTGAAAATTTTTAAAAAGTCAATATCTTATCTTCTTACTCACCACCTTGCAAATATGACTGACTTAAAATTTAAAAATCTTAAATAATTAGATTACCCAACGCCTTTTTTTGAGATATTGTAAAATATTTATATAAAATTTTGTATTAAGTAATTACATACATACACTCATATTATTATTACTCAATACAGAATTTAATTTTTTATCAAATTTAAAAATCGGTAAAGAGACTAAAAAAAAAAAATCCGTTTAAGAAATTTTATGATTATTTTTAGAATTAAATATTCCTTAATTGTACGTGAGAGAAAAAAGTTATAGTGAATGATTAAACATACAAACATACAAAAAACAAACATACAAAAAACAAACATACAAAAAACAAACATACAAAAAACAAACATACAAAAAACAAACAAAAACAAACATACAAAAAACAAACAAAACAAACATACAAAAACAACAAACACTGGGTGACAAAAGGACGTTAATTTCCTTGACATTGCTAGTATTCAGAGTTGTTGACGCCCTTGTCAATGTTTATAATTTTTAAAAAGTGATTGGTTAGAATTTTAATTTTAATATAACTAAAATTTGAAAAGTGGATTTATTTACAAGAATATTTTTTTTTATTGATATGAAAAATATGTAAAGTTGTAATGTACACCAACTAATGAAATATTTATCATTTCATAAAGAAATAAATATGAAAATAATTCTTTTATTCATAAATTTATAAAAATATGGACAAGAAAATTAAAGTAACTGAAATTAGAAGTTTTGAAAAAAAAAAATGCATTTTCTAAACATTTCTTTCATTCAATAAACTCTCCCTCTCTGAAGCAAACATTAATTTACGTTTGTCATTTTTATTCAATTTTTCTTGTGATTCATTTATAAAACAAATAATAAATACCGCATTTTGATATTTTATACGTTTTTGTTTTTGAATAAAAAGATTTTTATAATTATTTCTTTTATAAAAGGTAAATTATAAATAATAAATATCGCTTCGTGTTTGGTTCACATATAATCTTGTAAATAAAGATTGCCGAGGCAGTCAAAACTACAGTAATAACGGTGTCAAGAGAATAACCGTCCTTTTGACATACCATTTGGGGGAGGTACAAAGGTTAAATATTGGAACATCGATATTTTAATTCAAATTTGATTATTGCCTGAACAATAAATTCAAGCTTTGTACCAACAAGTATGTTTCTAAATTGAATCTATTTTATTTTCGCCACCTTTTTGCAAAATCAGTTTTACCAAACATTCCAAGACAAATCATTCTTTATATTACAGATGTTAGAGAAGAATCAGTAAAAATGTAGATGAATGACTTCTCCAAGATTCCATCTCTAAATGTGAGATAGAAAAGGAAAACTTCCAGAAGTTTCTGAAATCATTTAAGAATTTTTTTCAGCCATTTTAAACAATTTGCAATATACTTAAATTTTAAGAAAATAACTATAACGAAAATATGGAGCAATCGAATATTGTTGAAAATTGATGTATTGTTTTCATTAAATTTCCCCAAACAAAATATTACAAACTGCAAGAATTTATAATAATAATAATAATAATAATAATAATAATAATAATAATAATAGAATCAAAACACAAGATAATGACAAAACAAAAGATGGTTGAATTTTTATTTGATAAATACATTTATTTAAAGATTAAATATTTTTATATTTAATATACAAATTTGATGCCCCCGCCCAAGAAAAATGCAATATGAAATTTCTACAGATCTTGTTAAATTCGCTTAAACAACTTGTGAGCTGGTACTAAAAAAGGACCTCATTTAGGAAGTACACAGGATATCTTTTTCTGACCCGGCACAACAACTCCGCCCCCAAAAAACTATCCTTGCTCTAGATAAGAAAGGGATTTGCATTAACAAAAAAATAATTTCTGCAGAAACCTGACTATTCTACAGAGCCAAACACACAAGGCTAAGAAAGAGACAAGGTGTTATCCACACGGATAATCAAACCCTTCATTACCTTCTAAACAAACACAAAAACAGAGATATTGGTTATTTTTAACCAATTTATTTTTTTATTTTCATTATTACGTGCAAAAATGCACGTAATAATGAAAATGAATCTCCCGGCTTCAGCTAAAAAAAAAAAACTTAGGATTTTACACATAATTTTTAAAAACTAAAACATATTTTGGACTAAACGTTATCTACCACCTGCCTTGCTTTTTTTTTTTTTTTTTTTTAAAAAAAAAAAAAAAAAAAAAAATAAAAAAAAAATTTGAAATTTAAGTTTGGAATTCTTCAAATTATTTTTAATTTTTTTTTCAGAAACAATACTGCAATAAACTAAACACGGCAAACATTAAAAAAAATACAAGACCAGTAAGTCTGTATCCCACATAACCAGACGCGTCTTAAGTGAAAGAGGAAATAGTTTTTTTTTTGTTTTTGTTTTGTTTTTTTACAGCACCAAATTACATCCAATACTGTAAACTAAACAGGCCAGAGATTAAATATCTAGTTACATTTTTTCGGCATACACCCTATTTCGTCTTTACTAAACAGACTCTCATATATTATTTTTAATATGAAATACAAGCTTAGCATTCCATTTGCACACAGTTAATTTTTGTAATGTGACAATGTGAAACTGTCTTAAAGAGGATAGATAGGTTAGCCTATCGCCCAGTTTACACTCCTCCCGTCTTTTGAACGTGAGGTTTATTTTTCGTTCCCTGTTAGTGTTGTTTAGGATGAGGTTTCCGGTTCCTTCTCTAAAAAGAGTAGACTCTCAGTAACCTTTCTTTTGCATTATTGTTTTGCTTGGGAAGAAATGATATAAAAAATAAAAAATAAGTAATTAAAAAATACGTAAATAAAAAAAAAAAAAAAAAAAACGGGTTCCATAATTTCCCACCGGTGCCAGAGGTCATCAAGTTGGGATTTTGAATGCCGATTTTCTAGGCAGTACTTCAGTCATTTAAGGAGATGGCAGAAATTGCTCTAACAAAAAAATAAATAAATAAATAAATTTCCAAGTGTGTTCAGTAGAACGAGGAAAATGGTTTAAGCTCCAAACCTCTGTCTCCCCCCCCATCAAATACAGAGTTAAATGCATTGTGAATCGGTATTTTAAAAAAAAAAAAAAAAAAAAAAAAAAAAGCACTGTGTACATCAATGTATACGCGTATGTTTGTGGTGTGTGTGAGCTACATGTGCTTATACACACGCATACATACAATCTGAGTAAATTTCCCCTCCCACTCAGTCTGAATAATAAAATCCTAAAATTGGAGAAAAAAAAATCATATTTCTCTTTCTCTCACACGACTTCATTGACATTTTCAGAAATTATTCGGTAATATGTAGAATTATTGTTTTATTTTTTATATTTTAATTTTGTAGAAATATTTTTACATCTGCCATTACATACGGACACACAAGCAGAATGAAACTGAAATGGAAATCAATGTCTTGAGGGCTAATATTCCATTTTGTTTGTTTGTTTGTTTGGCAACAACCCCTTGGGAACAGGAAAAAAAAGAAGAAACAATATAATTTTATTTTTATGAATGCTCATGTAAACCGAATAAATTTTCTAATAAAATGTAGAATTTTAAAAATGGACAATTTTGAAGTCAGATTTTATGACTTCTCATTTAGGGAGTGAGAATTTTAAAATGGACAAAAGATAATTTTGAATTTACATTTGAAATTTAATATCGCCGTCAACGAAAGTGACATCTACCGAACTGGTAATAATAAATAATAACTAAGACTTAACTTTAAGGCGACACAACTACTTCAGCCACTACGCAAGTCTATCAAGATAAAGAGAGAAAAACAAATTGATTAGCAAGATTATCTGGTTCCTTTTTTTTTTTTTTTTTTTAAATCACAAATGACTGTAATTGATCCATTTTAAAGCAACAAACAGTTAAATAAATGCATCTTTGTCAGACTGTCACATTGTTTATTTAAAAATACTTTCTTTTTTCGATGCAATCAAATCCCATTCGACTGCTTATATTATGTAAGTTAAGTAAATTGTAAAACTATGCTTCGCTAAACAAAACATTTCAATCTGATTTGTTGATGTTAAATTAGACCAAGCGAATGGGACAAGAGATCTATTTATTTTGTTAGATGTTTGGTAAAAATTAAAACCAAAGGCGACCTGAGAACATGGTGGTTGAAAGAAAGGGCGGCTCCTCAAATGGAGGGTTTTTTTTTTTACCCATTTCCACACAGTATGTGATGGATGGGGGTAAGGACAAAAAATAAATAAACAAACAATACAGGTTGAATAGACATGGGGACAAAAATCTAAGAGAAAGTTCAAAAGTCTAATAATCTTTTTTGTTCTCTCTTTTTTGCTCTCACAAAACACGAATTTTTTTAAGGATATCTTCCACACTTTTTATGTTGTTTTTTTTAGTGTTTTTGTTTATTGACATTTCAGAAAGAAGGAAATTAGTTAACAACTTGATAAATATGAAATGGATTTATTTTTCAGATATTTTTATTATTAACAAACGTTATTTCGAGTGCAAACGTGTTTGGAATAAAGACGTACCGTTCTATCAGACAGTGGTTTCTCCTACAAAGAGGGGGTTCAGATTCGAACCCTACCGGAGAGCACATTTTCTTTAAGTTTTCCGGAGTGCGCAGGCCGATAGACGTTAAGTCACATTGTTTATAATAAATAAATAAATAAATAAATAAATAAAAACGAGGCGATTATTTCAAACACGGGTATCCACACAAAAATAAAACGTTTGTTGAAGTAATTAATTCGTCTGAATTTCTGAGATGAGTTATTTACACTAGGACTATTATCCCCATTATTTCAAACAACGAACGTTATATTTTTGTGGATACCCGTGTTTGAAATAAACGCCCCATTTTGTTTTTTAAGCAATACGTATTTATTATGTTTATCGGCTAGCGCACTCCAGAAAACTTGACACACACACACACACACACACACACGATGGCCTCCCCCGTTATTTTCGATGTACAGGGCCAACAATTCCGCTAAAATGGTAGAGACGTGTACACAGAACCATCCATACTTTTAGGAAGAACTGAATACAGAGATTGAGGGATTTTTTTTTCGGCTTATACACCCTTTGTGGGTTACAGAAACATTTCGGATTGTAGGGGGGGGGGGCTTAACCGGTATTTCTAAGCGTACCCACCATTTAAATATTATTGAATAATACAGAGAACCTCAACAGTCAACACTGTCAACAGCCATCCTCAGATTTTGCCTTCAGAGTTGTCCTTCTCCTAGACTGGTTGCTAACCAAGGCTAAACAGCCCACTCTGTCCTACTACTAACCAATGACGAGAAAGAGTTTTTATTGTTTCCACCCACTAAAAAAAAAAAAAAAAAAAAACACACACTATAAATTTTACTTTTTATTTAGTAAAAAGGAAAGCAGTGGTTACTCAATCGAAGTTGCTAGAATAACAACATTTGAAAGAAATCGATCCAATCAGTAAATATATTCAAATATTTCACAACCAAATGAAGAACGGATTATAAGTAAAAGTAAAAAATAAAATTAATTAAGCCATAAATTACATAAGAACTCTAAGAATGTGGGTGTGTGTGTGTGTTTTGTTTTTTAACCATACCCCCACCCCCACCCCAACAATGCACATTTTCTTTTATCAAGACTTTCGAATGTAGTGGTCACGGCAGGTCGAAATTTATAAGAAAATAAGTGGCTTCATGATACGACAACATAAATGTATTTTCTCGACCAAAAAATAAAATGCAGAAAGAAAAAAAAAATTCAGATATATTCACATTTTTAAAAAAAATAAAAAATACCTAGCATGCAGGTGCTAAAAAGTTAAATTCTGGCCAAAAAGGTGACCAAGAAATTTGAAAATTAAGTTGAAGGTAGTGAGTGAATGAATCGACAACAATGTATTTAATTTATTAATTTATTTTTATTTTATTTTTTTTTGGTAAGAGAAGTGAAGAAAAAATGGTTTTATTATTTTACTTATCGTAGAAATCACACAGTTTATTTATCAAGTTTTTATTTTTTACTCGTAATTCTTGAATTTCCTAAATTTATTCAGCTATAAAAAAAAGTCTTCACTCTTCACAAAAGTTTTAAATTCAACACATTAGAAATGAATAAAGACTACAGAAAATTCTTTTTGGAGTGAAAAACTTATACGCTATAAAAAAAACAAAAAAAAAAACAAACAAAAAACATTGTAATTTTTTGTAAAAGAGTAGTAAGTAAACTTACATTTTTCAGTTTTAAAATTGATACGGCCTTTAAGTTTTTAAATGGCTGATGATTGCAAAGTAAGTATGAATAAATTAAATTTTCCCTTCTAAGGGAAAAAATAACTTAAAAAAAAAAAAAAAAAAAAAACAAAACAAAAACTGGCATTTAATGAAAAATTATTTACTTATTTAAAAATCAAAAATCTTTGTTAATTAAGAAAGAAATTCGAACAAAGATTTCTTCTTAGTCTTACTAACCTTGTAATTAATTAGCTGTTGTTTTTATCACTTTAAGTAAAAAATAAG
This sequence comes from Acanthosepion pharaonis, assembly GCA_903632075.3. NCBI lineage: Eukaryota > Metazoa > Mollusca > Cephalopoda > Sepiida > Sepiidae > Acanthosepion > Acanthosepion pharaonis. The sequence goes on from CAHIKZ030001279.1 coordinate 607,096, forward strand.
ATGGTGACTTTTTAAAAAGAGAAAAATATGAAAACCAGAACCAAAGAAATGGTTTAAAAAAAAAATCAGAGTTAAAGAGATAGTAGTTGAGTAATTCTCTAGTTCTAGTATTGAAAAAAGCTAATAAATAATTGGAATTTTATATTCAAGATACCAAGGGGTTTTTGTGTGTGTGTGTGTGTGTGTTTTGTTTTGTTTATTTATTACCTATAAGAAAAAGTTGTATGTATTTCTTTAAAAAAAAAAAAAAAAAAAAAGTTTCAACAATTTCTTGAGAGTCCTATTTTATGATTTCTGGTATTTTAATAATTAAAATATGAAGAATGAGAGTGAGGAAAAACTAAAAATGACAATTAAATGAGAAAAATAGAAGCAAACCTTATATAAGTTATAATTATTTTTTTTAGACAAAAAGAAAAAAAAAAGGAATATAAAATAAACAATGAGATAAACAAAAAATAATTACTAAAAAGACTAGGAAGATATTTTTTAAAGGAAGACCCAGTGGAAAAATAAACAGTTTATGACAACAAAAAAGAAAAAGGAATCAATAATAATAATAATAATAATAATAATGATGATAAATAATTATACTCTGATGCCCAGAATCAATTTCACACAAACAAACAAAAAAAAACTCAAATCAATTAACTTCAGGAAAAAAATGTGTTATAAACATAATGTACATTGTACAACTGTACATTTAGGGAAAAAATGACCTTTCACATTGAAAGAGTTGGTTAGATTTTAAAACTTTTTCGGGTATTACTCCAACATTTCGACTGAGCCATCCTTCTTTTAAAACATAGAAAGTAAAACAAAAAGAATGAAAGCAATTACCACCCATCCAGAAAAGAAAGAAAAATCCCATTTTTTTTTATTTATTTTTCTTTTATTTTAAAAATAATTTTAAAAAAAGAAAAGAAAACTAAAAATGTAAATATTTTTCTTTTATTTTTAAGTGAAGGATATTATTCCAGTCAATGTTTTTACTTTTTCATTGACTAATGAAGTTGAAAACTGAAGAATTCAATTAAAAAAAGTCTATCTATACAGTGACAATAACTTTGTTAAATTTTAACTTAAAAAAAAAAAAAGATTTAACATCAAATGTTAGAAATATTTCAAATAACTTTTTTTTTTAAATAATTAATCAAGAATAGTAATATTTTTAAAAAAAAAAAAAAAGAAAGAAATCAGTCTTATTTTTAAAAATTAAAAAATACACAAAAAAAAAAAGGGAGCTGAAGGAATGCCAGGCTAATTAATTTTTAAAATTAAGATTTTGAAAATCTTTACAATAATAATCTAAGTTCACCAGGTCATGCAAAAAAGAAAAAAAAAATAAATGTCATGCCGTTATGAAATCAAGAAAAAAATCATTTTTTAAGGGAAGCGCTTTCATTTCCTTTAAGGAACTAAAAATATAGCAAGGAGCCCATAAAAGGGGGTTCTTTTTAAAAGACAACTTACACTAGGAACAGGACCCCGATTTCCCGAGAATCAACATTCATATTTTTAAACCCAATAACCCGAAATATAAACACCTTTTTTAAAAATTCTAACCCACTCATCATGAAATATACTAAAAATCTTGTAAAACCAGAAGGGAACAAATTTAAATCAAGAACCGATTATAAATAAAGGAGAGTCCTTAATAAACAATCGAATAACACGAACTGATATTATTACATAATTTGCCTGTATTTATTTTTAAGATATAGCGAAAAAAACACGAGGTTAATTCAAGTTACGAGTAACACGGTCATAAGCTGGGTGATCAGTTTATAATTAATTCTATGTAGTAAACTGATCCCCCATATTCCCAACCTGCAAGGAAGATGGCTTTTAAAAAGCCTTTTTAAAAGGAAAGAGGGCCCAGATTATTATTAAATTTCTATTTAAAAAGAAAATGAGACCCCGACTTATTATCCACTTTACTTATCAAATCAATTCAGAACCCCTGTAGATAAGAAAACTTACATAAATGTAATTTGTAAGTAAGGGGGGAAAAAGGAGAAGTAAGGGATCCATTTGTAGTTCATTTTAATTCTAAATGTGACCCCTGACTTTTGGTCCATCCTGATAGCTTTACTTTACACTTTATCACACAGTCATGCGTGAGTGTAGATCTTTTTTTTTTTTTTAAAGTCGAGTGGCCCGTATGGGGGGGTGTCAAAAAAACAAGGCCGGCTTCGGCACCGACTTACCTAGCTGAAGTCCCACAGAGGTCAGAATTGTAAAAATCCATTTAAGTGAATTCGGCATTTTCCAAATCCAGGCATACAGAAAACTGGAAGAAAAAGATATCTACTCCTCACCAAACAACTTCTACCACAGCAAATATGGCGATTAACTCTCACTACTCCTCCTTCTTCTTCTTCTTTGCGTCTTCACTCCTACCACTTAGTCGTCGTCGTAGTCCAGGCGGTGCGTGCGTTAGTTACAAGTAGGGATATGTATGTTTAACCTTTTTACTTATGTATGTGAGTGTTTGAATGCCTTCGTTCCTCGTTCATGTGTATATACTCGTGCGTAAAAGTCTATATACGAGAAAAATAGAGGGCTCTATGAATTATTTAATGAAAGTTAGAAAGATCGTTTCATTTCTTCTTTATGTTCGTACCGTTGATGTGTAAATTTGTGTATTTATTCTATCGGAGAAACGTGTGTTTAGTTTTGCAACTGAAAAAAAAATCTACTGTATTATTGTGAGTGACGTGAAAGTTAAAAGAGTAGCCTTAGTTATTTCTTCTGCATGCGTACCCTGCTGATACATAGCAGAAATGTGCCAAAGATTGTTTTAGGCCAGTGGAGTGAGTGTACAACTGTAACAGTGTACTTACTGTGTGTGCATGTAATTAGTGCGTGTGTGAAACTTGAAAGGTTGAGTATTATTTCATGCTGTGGGTGCGTCCCCTGTTGATCACAGTAAAGATGTGTGAGAAAAAAATACAATGCTAATGCGTGTGTACAAAATACTGCGAGGAGGAGCTGCGTATGCGTCTTTCTGCAGCCGCTTTTGATGTGTGAGGGGAGCTGAAAAAGTTCTTGGCTCAACACACTTCCTAGTCAAAAATCTGACCATTTTTTTTTTTTTTTTTGTGAGTGAGAGAAAGAAGGTAAAGGTCTCTACGAGTCTGTTCGACGTTAACATGCATAGAATATTGTTGTCACAACCACTCTAGTGCTTCTGCTAATTTAGAGATTCTTGATAAAATACAGAGAAGAATCTGCAGTATTATTGGTCCTGACCTAGCATCTCGGCTTCAGTCCCTTTCCCATCGCCGTAACGTAGCTTCCCTGTGCCTTTTCTATCAATATTCCATAATAAATTGTCCTGGTGAGATTTCTTTTATTGTACCTAGACTTTAGGAAAGTACTAGATAGGTGGCAAGGTCTCATCATTTTACAGTTGAAGTAACCGTAGGTTCTATGCTAACAGTTTCTTCTCTCGCACTTTTCGCTTGTGGAACTCTCTACCGGTTTCTTGCTTCCAAATCAACAATGACCTTTTTTTTTCTTTTTTTTTTTTTAATGATGTTCACCCTGTACACGACAATTAAAGTATGGTCATCAGCAAGAGAAAACGCCGCGAGTTACGAACTGGAGATATAAACATGCAGATGCAGAAGTTTAAATATCTGGGAAACGATTTAACAGGGCTGGAAAATGTGACACCGAAATCAGAACAGCATTCAAAAAAAAATAAAAATAAAAATAAACAAACAAGATCTTGATAAACAGAAAAAAAAACTTCGTTAGAAACAAAGAAAAGAGTGCTGGATTTCTATGCGATATCCATCCTCTTATATGGCGTTGGACAATCTCCCCAACAGACGAGGGAAAAAAACTAAAAGAAAAACAAACTGTAGTTCTACAGAAGGATGCTGAGAATTCCATGGATAGGGTGAGTAGGCAACAAGGAAGTCTTAAAGAAAATGGCAACAGAAAGAACTTATACTCAGAATCAGGAAGAACATCTGAAATGTCTTGACACACAATGAGGAAAGAAGGCTCGGAAAATATAACCTTCACACGATATATTGAGGGCAAAAGAAATAGGGAAAAGATGCGAGCCACTTACCTGAATAGCTTGTGTAAACGGATGCCAAAACAGGTGAGCGGGAACCTTAGCAAAGAGATAAAAACTGCTAAGAGCCACACGAGATAGAAAGTTGTGGAGAACCATGATCGATCATGTTTCGAAGGCACGCGATACATAAAACATACATAAACAAATATGACTCCTAAATCATATTATGAATACTAGTTTCACGTAAGAATGTGTAGCGTCGATATCTACATATTTAACAACATCACTAAGGGTTTAGGAACGCGTTTTGTCACCCTTCTGTAGTACAAACAACAATTTGCCTGTGTAATAATTTTGTTCACTGGATGACCAAAAACGTTTTTTCTCCTATCCCCAAATACCAATGTTTGATCATTTGGTCAGATTTTGGGAAGGGGGTTTATCCCGGAACCATTCAACACCCTCCCGTCAAATTTTGTTAAGTCCTTAGGATTAATTATTAAAATGTTTTCACGTGTGCGTCTTCAAACATTTTCTAAAATTATTATTGTTCTATTGAGCTCTTTCACGGAGTCGGTCTTTTCACTTCTCGGCTTCATAATCATAATAGGACAGATCGCCATTGTCATAACATTGGAAATAATTCTTGTTCAGTAAAAAGTTACAGACAAAAAATACACGTATCATAGTTTTCTTTCTTTCTTTGTCTTTCCTTTTGTGTCGTTAGTGTTCCTTTTCTTTCTTTCTTTCTTTCTTTCTTTCTTTCTCTGTCCTTTCTTTGCTGTTTCTTTTCTTTCTTTGTCATCCCTTTTCTTTAGCTCTTTTTTTTTTTTTGTATTTCATTTCCTTTCCTTTCCTTGTCGTTCCTTTTTCTTTCTTTCTTTGTCTTTCCTTTTCTTTCTTTCTTTCTCTCTCTCGCGCGCGCGAGCACACACATACACAACTAATTTATTTCGAGCATTTTATTTCTCGGCGTGGTGTGATGGTTAGCTAGCTTGCTTGATTGGTTAATTATATTTGAGTGTTGACTTCGATTCACAGTCGGTGCTCGATACTTGAAGCCTTATGCCAGGCCTAAGCTACGCGTATTAAATCATCCTATATCTTTTGGTAAAGTTCTCGAAGGTGGTAGATATTAAGCGTTGCATAAAACCGTTTTGTGAAATCGATAAAATACTAAACAGTTCCCACTACATCTTTTCAAGTCATATATATATATATATATATATATATATATATATATATATATATATATATAGAGAGAGAGAGAGAGAGAGATAATGACTGCCGGTTCGTATCCGAATATGCCTGCTAGCCAGTTCTATTGCAGACGCCTGCTCAGGCACATTTGCGTTTGTTCAACGCCCACAGAGCCCACCTCTGGTTTATACTGCAACTATGCTGAGCGGACATTAGTTACAGTTTCTGGGAGAGAGCACACAATTTGTCGTGATCCGATGTCTGAACCAAACCAGTCACGATGCCTTGTGTCTTCATGGTATGGTTTTCAGGCACTTCCCAAAGGTGTCGCGCGTTGGGATCGCCTCTACAAGTGACCTTCCTAACGAATCAACCATAGTGCGATTCGAAACCGGGTCACATGGTCGAAAAGCGAACATTCTAACCACACGTTCCCATGATATCGTGATTTTTCCAAGCCCGAAAGTAGGAGGCACCCAGTGAGGATCGAACTCGCTACTGAGTCGTAATTGTTCTAGCGAGACAAATTTGCTAACCATTACACTACATCGAGGTACCCTTTTTTTCAATGTGTAGCTTAGATATGGAACAAGGCTGAAAGTAGGAGGCACCCAGTGAGGATCGAACTCACTACTCAGTCGTAATTCTTCTCTAGTGAGAGAAACTTGCGAACCATTACTCCGCCTCGAGCTGTCCCACGTTTCCATTATATATAGAGAGAATGAAATATAAGTAATTAAGAGTGATTTAAAATTCACAGACTAGTGACTCTAGTTATGAATTTGTATCAGCCAGTCTGTGAGTTAATCGCTGTTAATTATTTATGTTATATTTAATACTAGCAGTAGAGCCCAGCGTTGCCCGGGGATGTAACAGTAAGAGATAGATCAAGTATCGACCATCATAAAGACTGAAAAATAAAATTGACAACGATTATTGTTTAAGGTTGACGGACACGCATGTCTTAATTAGTTTTTTTTTGTTTTTTTTACGAATTAGTCAAACCCAAACTCAAACAAAAACATTGTTTTCAATCGTTATGAGTCTATCGATTGAATAGAATTTTATTATAAACAATTGTCTTGTAAATGGAATTTTCAAAGCATTCTGAATGTAAAAATAAAGAAAAAAAGTAAAAAAGAAACACTACCTGCCAAAAAAAAAAAATGAAGTTTTGTTGAAATCGGTTGAAAAATGTAGGAAATACGATCCCATATATAAACGAACACACACACACACACACACACATACATACACAAACAACCAACCTGGGTTTTATAATAAGTATAACTCGATATTAATAAGTATAACTCGATATGAGTTGTCCCCCTTTTATTAATGCCTCTTAATTGTGTTTTCAAATTGATTTCGTGCAAAAACAATTGTGTTTTTCCAATTTTTGGCGCTGTCAGAACCACCACAAGGTAATTTTACATAGTCCTGTGAAGTTTTGTTGAAATCGGTTGAAAAATGTAGGAAATCAAATCCAATATATAAACGTACAGACACACACACACACACACATACATACACACACAATCTGCGTTTTATAATAAGTAAGATTCTATCTTGATCTTTAATTTAATTTTTATTGTATTGCTTTGAGCTTTTCTTTTCTTCTATTTTGTATTGTTTAAAATAGTCATGGCGAAAGTACAAACCGTTTAGTCTTTTGAAATAACACGTTTAATTTTATAAGGAAAATAACGTCTCTTAAATTTTTTTTTTTTGTTCTTGTTCAGTCATATAACTACGTACATGAACAATGATTAACTACAATATTTCTTGAATTTTGTAAACTTACCGAGAAAGAAACGTTGTTATCATTTTAAGCCAGAGGTCAGCAACGTTTTGGAGTGAGAGGGCCAGAAAGCTATGCAGTGTCTTGGAGGAGGACCATGATATCAAATTTACTATAATAAATTATCTCGACCCCTGACCTCTACGTCCAGAAGACTGTTTTGGTCTGGCGGTTTAAAGAAAAAACAACGAAGTTAATGTTATATTATTTAAACAAATTTCCTTATTTTACTGCAGAAATAACAGAATAACAACTAATACAATCAACAAAAAAATGCAAATGTCTTACTACAAATAAAATACAGTTAAAAATGGCAAATTATTTATTGAGACACTTGTTTCTGCTTATAGTTCAATAATAACTTCTCCACATCAGGTGAAATATTTGTTGGCAACAGGAGCAAAACATCATCCAGGTGGTCATCACCCAACCTTGTTCGAAAAACGATTTTAGTATATTTCATTTCCGAAATTTGTTTACAAAAATATGTACTTCCAAATAATGATACCATTCAATAGGCTTTTATATTTTCTGCTTTCAAAACATATTTCTTCTAGAATTCAACAGTGGATTCGCAATTACATTTTGATTTGAAAAATTCTTTGCATTGTAAAGTGATTAACTCCAGCTGATATGTTTCTAGCACTTGCACCACAAATTAATTAAATAATTTGTGTCCAGGTGTTAAAGTTGGCGGACCGTACAAAAATCTTTCGCGGGTCGGATGTGGCCCGGAGGCTGGGGGTTGCCGACCCCTGGTTTAAACAATTGAAAATTTTCAATATGTAAGGTCATATGTGTAAATATATTTTGCTTTCGAATCATTCATAATATTTTTTTTTCTATGGAGAAGAAATATACTGTTTTTCTTTATTTTTCAAATGAATAAATTAGAAAGAAATCACACGCAGCGAGATGTGTTTAATCACGCTGTCATCAGTGACAATATTCATGCCAAGACTTCAATTTTTTAATTAGATGAAAAATATCCCTCCCAACCAACCAAATCACACTTTTCCCCATTTCTAAGGTATATACTTACGCATATGGTCTTCTGTACTGAAAAAACATAATCGCCGATCGGATCCAGAACTTTCACCAATCGCGATAAATGGATATTCCTTTAGGGGGCGCCCTGTGTCTTGAGCGCCTATTTGGAGTTGAACTCAACGCAAACCTCTAATGGGACACGTACATACAATCCATGGCTAAAGATGCTGGAAAAATGGTCGGTTGCTGTACCGCTCCAGTAAGTACCTGACTCCTCTTACTATCCTATACCTTTACAAGAACAGACCAGGCTGAAAATGGAGTACTGCTGACATACATCTTTTTTTTAAGCATTCCACCCCAAGCAAGGCGGGAAGCCACTAGCTCGCAAGAGATTTCAGAGAGTTGGAGCCAGAGCAAATAGGAGTGATAGAGGAAAGGATGAAGAGAAGGATAGGGGATAGATCAAGGCATCTGGAGACGTCGATTGGCATTACAATTGAATAGTTGGAGATTATAGCTATCAGGGAAACCGGAAAAGGCGACGGAGTTCCACAGGTAAGAGCTGCGAGACATGAAGCTATTGGAGTAGAAGTGACGGCTACATTTAACAGTTTCAACAGTGAAAGGGTGAGAGCGAGATGCCAGCCTAGTTGAACGCTTAAATTCATGAAGTCTGGGAACCAGCGAAAGAAGCTCATCGGAGCAGTTACTGTGAAAATATTTGTAAAAAAGACAGAGGGAGGCAACGACATGTCTGTGAGAGAGCGGCCGCAGACGAGATGCCAGATCAGGGCTAATTACATTACATATCCGCCTGAGGATTTTATCAAGGACCTTGAGACAAATAGAAGGAGCTCCGGACCATATATGGCAGCAATACTCCATGCAAGGGCGAATGGTTGATTTGTAAATTTGAAGGATCGACTCTGGCGAGAAAAATTTCTTGGTGCGGCACAGGGAGCCAACTTTCCTTGCGGTGGACGAAGCTATTGATTCAATATATTTGTTCCATCTCAGGTCAGCAGTCAATGTGAGACCGAGTAGTCGCAAAGAGGTGCTCTTGTGGAGTTTTGATGTGAAGTAGTAAAGACGAGAAGGTCTGAAGTAAAAGAAGATGACGGTTATCGACCGTGACGTGGGCAGATAGAAGTTGGCGCAGCCTGCAATCACCTTCCATACTTGACAGAGCCCAAAAGGGTCTTTGCGTTCTTGTAGGCGACGAATTATTTTCCACGCTACAACCGCTTTCATACAGACGAAACCTCGGAAGCCACTCACTGCTCTATTGCTATTTCTATGAAAAGTGCATTTCTTAGCTCCACAAGTTCTAACCTTCATGGTTAAGACTCTTCATACTACGCACATTATAGCGAACCACTCTCATTCCCTTTATATTCCACTGATGAGATGTAAGTTCCAATCGAGTAATCTCCTTCCTCGAACCGCTGGTTTGTGGAATCGTTACTCAAGAGGATGTTTTCCCATTCACTGCTTTCTTAATCTGTTCAAGTCTAGGGTTAACCGTTATCTTCCCCACATATCCGCATAAACTGTGCCTTTTACTCTGTAATCCTCTACCTCGAGTGGCACTCGGTCCTTGTACAGGGTGAACATCATTAAAAAAAAAAAAAAGAAAGTCGCAGGAAAAAAGGAAAGTTCATCAAAACAAAATGCAAATATTTATAGAAAAGGTACAGGGATGCTACGTTATAGCGATGTAAAAGGAAGTGAAGCCGAGATGCCAGTTCACGACCAATAACATTGCAGATTTTTTTCATAGGATTACTATAAATTCATGAGAAACTTTCTCCATGGTTTTGAATTCGGAGAAATTCTTCTCCCTCGAGGGAAATTCAGGCTTTGTACAGAGCGAACAAAATTGTAAAATAAATAAATAACCAATTTTTGTTTTTTATTTTACGACGAAAAATTACCTTCAATCTCTTTAGTAGTAATAAAGTGGCCACTCCACACTATCGTTATTTTATCATTGAGCTAATTAGCCGAAAGCGCTCGGAATGAACAACCATTTGGATAATTTCTACATTAAGTCCAAAAAAAAAAAAAATAAATAAAGAAAAAGAAAGCCCTTGTTCTTACACAAAAACATACAAAAAATACCAAACAAATACAAATTATCCAAAAAAGGTTAACAGAAGTTGTCAGTCATTTTGAACGAAACAGACTGCTGCACTAACACGCACCTTACATGAGTATTCTGTGATAAACTAAGGAGTGTTGAATAACTTTATGACTTCATCTTTAAAACGTGTGTGTATGTGTGGCGTATTTCTTCTATGAGCACTTCCCCCTTCAGAACCGTAAACGTTCATGGCACTCCACAACCTTCCACAAAGTGACCCTTACACTCAGCAACTGATTCATCTATTTTATTATCTGTGTTATATATCGATGGAGTAAACGAGCTGCTTGATTGGAAAATTCTCTATCGATGCGCAAAAGTGTTTTAATTCGGCGTCTGCTGTTTTCAAATTCCGTCAAGTATGGCACAAGGCAGTATTTATCGCAAATATGTATTTAAGAAGCTTTACTTTGTCAAGCAAAAAATTGCGGTCGTGGAGCGCCAATTTTATGAAACATACCCCTCACCTCAAATTGGTCTACGAGAAGAATTTGCTAACTATCGTTCCACGAAAGGCGCCACAGTTATTTTCGAAAAGTTTCATTTATTTAATCTGACATAAAAGTGCGACACCTAGTGAGGATGAAACTCACATTGACAGTTTTATAGTTTTATCTATTCGTCAAGTTTGTTACTTAAAACACACACAGGCACACTAGCCCACTCTCTCAATATTCTTGCATATACAGCCACTATAACTATTTAATTTTTTTAGACTTGCTGACCTAATTCGTATTTCCGGGGTCTACAAATGCATTATTGTTTACAAATTTAGAAAAAAATATATCCCCCTGCTCTCAACGAATAACCGGACATCGGCCCTGAAATAAATCCTGGCGCACGCACGCACACATATATATATATATATATATATATATATATATATATATATATATATAGAGAGAGAGAGAGAGAGAGAGAGAGAGATAGTGAGAGAGGGGTGGAGAGAGAGAATTAACACAAACAAAGTTTGTCAATCAGCTTCAGCATCACGAGTGTCGTAGAAAGAGCCTCTAACAATCACACCTTCCTCTCGTCAGGGGATATCAGCAATTGACTGTTTATATTTTTCATCGATACAATGTTGATTTTTTTTTCATAGTTCGTGTGTGCGCCCATGCGTGTGTATGTGAAGAATTCCGTGGTTATTTCTCACTTATATGGTTTTTCTTGTTATTTCATACTCTCTCCTTATTGTTTTATACTTTTTCTCTCTCTTTCAGTTGTAGCAATTTTGACAACCGGTTTTTCAAACAGTCACTGTTCTTGTTAATTCTTGAGCGTTCTCGTGTTTTCCTGAGTTTGGAAAAATGTATTTCATTTTTTACATAAATAATTTTTTTAATACTTAAATGATAGGTACATTTTTATATATGTTTTCACTTGGCCATTATTTCGTTTTTTTTATTTGACTTGGTGGTATCTTAAGTATTAGGGTGTTAATTATAAGAGATTAGATTTATAATTACATTCTTATTTATCGTCCGTCCGTCCTGGGCAAGACGATAAACTACGTCAAACAGCAAGTCCTCTGGACAAGAGGTTTTGAGGAGCGTGGAACCACCTCTTAATTGCTAGTGTAGTGCAGAAGCGGGTTTTAATACCAGAAATACTTTATAAATTTGAAAAAAAGCATTTTACCAGCAATACATTTTTGGAAAAAGAAAGAAAAAACAAAAAACAGAAATAATTTGAAAAAAATTATTACCAGCAATAAATTTTTGAAAAAAATTGTTGACTGCAATAAATTTTTGAAAAAAAAATTGTTGACAGCAATAAATTTTTGAAAAAAAAATTGTTGACAGCAATAAATTTTTGAATAAAAAATTGGTGACTGCAATAAATTATGGAAAAAAAAATTGTTGACAGCAATAAATTTTTGAAAAAAAAAATGTTGACAGCAATGAATTTTTGAAAAAAAAATGGTGACAGCAATAAATTTTTGAAAAAAAAATTGTTGACAGCAATAGATTTTTGAAAAAAAAAATTGTTGTTAGCAATAAATTTTTGAAAAAAAAATGTTGACAGCAATAAATTTAAAAAAACAATACCAGCGATATATATTTGAAGAAAAAAATATTACAAAAAATAGTTTTTTGTAGAAAAATATTACCAGAAATAGATTTTGTTGAAGGAAAAAATATTACCAGAAATATTTTTTTTTTTTGTTTTGAAAAAAAAATATTACCTACAATAAAAATTTTGTCGGCATTAAATAGTTCACTGTGGTCGATATGCCGTAAAACAAAACAAAACCAAACTAAACTTATTTATCGTTGTTTGAATTTGTATGCATATGCTTACATTCATACATATACACACATAGAGAGAGATACATACATGTACATACACATATACGTACAAACGCACACACACAAACACATTCACACGTGTTTCTGTGTTTTGTTATTAATATATTAAATAGCGCTTAACTGGTAAAGTGACTTTTTTTCAAATGTTAGGGTGGTAATGAGGGGTTAGTCTTATGGAGTATTTTCTTTGTTGTTTGAAAATAAGTATACTATATAATATGCACACTCTCGCATACACGCACGTCCCCACACCCAAGCAAGCACTCACATACAAATACACGCACGCACACATGTATTTTTTAACAGTGTTTAGGTAGTAAATTAAATATTTGTTTATATGTCGTCATTTAATCTTTTGTTTCATTTTTGTTTCGAAACTAGTACGGTTATTTTGTTTTAGTTTGGTGTTATTGAGGTATCACTTATGAAGGTTTGTTGTTTGTGTGCGTGTATGTCTATACGCACATACACGTATACTGTGTATATTAAATATTTGTTCGTTTATTTTATTTTATGTTTATTTTTGTTTAAATTCGTTTATTTTATTTTACGTTAATTTTATTTATCTTTATTTCTTTCTTTATTTTATATTTACATTATATGTATTTTTATTTATTTATTTTATTTTTTTTAATTAGTGCTTAGATGGCAAAGTATTTATTTATATGCTTTACACTTAGCCATTATTTGAGTTTCTTGTTTAAGAGTTTATTTTCTAAAACTTTTTGTTACTAATTTTTCCTCGAGGCATAGTTTACAGTTTTTACTGTTAAAAATAGAGTATGGGTTTTCGCTTTTTATAATTTCCCCATTTGATTTTGGGGGGATCATTTTCTGTTTGGGTCCATATGTATTTTCATAGAGTTGTTTTGTTTTTTTTCTCCTTCTTTTTTTAAGGATATTTTCCTATCTGAATACATAGCATAGATTTTTTTTTAATAATTTCACTCCAAGCAAGGCGATAATGCCACTAAGATGCAAGAGTCTACTGATAGCGAAAGCGAATGAAAAGCCTTTAAAAGGAATCGGAAATCCAATCCTAAACAGAGAACAAGGGCTAAACCTCTACTTTTGTTCAAAAGACCAAGGAGCAACATAAACCGGACGATCGACGAGCCTATTTACTCCTATTAAGGGAGAAAAAATAGTAAATAATAATAATAAATCCTGGTGGGAGTTCTAGTTTTCTTAGGGAAAAGTTTTCTTACTGTTCATTTTTTTAAAAATCTTCCTCATTGTTCAAATGATCTGTCCATCGTATTCTCAATATTCATCAGTAGAAATACAATCTAGCTTGTGAGTATCAAAGCCCTCTTTTCTCATTATGTGCCCTAGAAATTTCAACTGTCTCTTCATGATGTTTATATATATATATATATATATATATATATATATATATATATATTAGATAGATAGATAGATAAACCTAGTGAGCCAGACAAACCTACCCAGGTTTCACTAAAGCGGATCGTCAGGGAAAGCTGACTAAAGAGGCAAAAGAGAAACGCATATTTATAGGCGATAGTCAAAATTATACCACATATATATATATTCGTTTCGTTTCCATTTTTCTCTAAAACTTCGTCGTTGCTCACATGTTCGATCCATGGTATTCTCAGCATCCTTCTGTAGAACCACATGTTTCCAGCATCCTTCGTTCGTGCGCATGCGTGGCCGCACCAACATAACAACTTTATGTTAATGAAATTACATTTTTCACAGGAAAAACATTTCATACGTTTTTTCCAATATTGTTCTTGATATATAAAAAATACATATCTTACTATATATATATATATATATATATATATATATATATATATATATATATATATATATATATGTGTGTGTGTGTGTGTGTGCGCGCTCGTGTGCGTATAGCTGGCCACTCGAGGATACCTATCTACTAGGCGGCTAGCTCATTTGTGTCTCTTCAACACCCACGGAGCCCACCTGCAGTTTATACTGCAACTATGCTGAGCAGACCTTAGTTACAGTTTCTGGGAAATAGCGTTTTATCTAGCGTAATCAACAGTTTGAACAAGGCTAGCACGTTCAAACCCTCGGCCACGATGATTCCAAGGGTTCTGTCTACCTAATTTCACTCACAAGGCTTGGGTCAACCCGTGATAAGGTTTTCAGGCACCTTTCCAAAAGTGCGGCACATTGGGATCGACCACTCCTGTTCTGACAAATTGACAATGGTGAGATTCGAACCTGGGTTTCATGGTCAGAATACAAACCTTCTAACCATTTGTCTGTATCTATCTATCTATCTATGTGTGTGTAGGCAGGTTTCAGATACGAACATAAAGTTAGCAAATATGAATTTCGACTTACGAACAAGACATGTATCAAACTGTCTGACTATAAGCTTTCAGTGGCTGAACGGTCTAAAAGCTATCTTTCGTTGTCTTATGAATTTCACTGAATTTTCCAAGTTTCATATTATTAATCAAGCTACTGCAAATTCTAGAAACATTATGTTGTAATTAAAAATTATAATTGCACGCAGTGTGCAAATGTTCCGTATGCGAATGTTTCTAACAAAAAGAAAAAGTTGCTGTTGCAATGACAAAGTTATAAATATAACGTTAATGAGAATGAACGTTCCATGATCTGTAACTAGTTTTAGAAATCATCCCATTGTTATATTTTATGGCCTGTTATATTTCTTACTGCACGGCGTCCAGAATAGCATGCCAAAGTTCATCTTTGCGTTTCGTCGCATTACGACAACGCCAATCACCGGTTCGCTATGTCGTGATAGACATTTTCTATCTGGCACGTTTACAAGTTTATCGTTCGTCTGTGTATCGAATATCGCTGCCCACATCTGGTCTGGTGCTTCTGCTATATATCCAGAAATTTTCTTACAAAATCCAAAGAAAAATCTATAACATTATCAGTCCTGACCTGGCATCTCGGCTTCAGTCACTTTTCGCCGGAACGTAGCTTCTCTGTGCTTTTTCTATAAATATTTTAACGGTAATTATTCAGATGAGAATTTCTTCTTTGCAAAGATTGACGAATTTGAGCGCAGTACTAGATTGGCAGCTAGGTCTCATCATTTTACTGTTGCGATTTCTGGATGTAACCGTAAGTTCTATGTTAATAGTTTCTTCTCCTACACTTCACAAAGCTTCTTGCCTTCCTGTCAACTAGGATCTCCAAAATTTTAAATCTAACGTCAATCGTTATCTTCTGTCACCTTTGTTAAACATCTTAATTCACACGATCTCCTTTCGGATAAACAATATAGCTTCCATTTCTCCGGGTCTACTGCCGATGTGTTAACGGCCATCACCGAATTTGTCTATAAAGCTTTAGATATCTCAAAAGCGTTCGACAGGTTTTGGCATACAGGTCTTCTCCACAAGTTCAAGGACTACGGTGTCTTTGGACGAATATTTGGCCTAATTTTATCGTTCATAGCAAATCGTGTAATGAAGATCATCTTGGATGGACACGCTTCTAGATCATTTCACACTAATGCAGGGGTCTCCCAGAATTCTATCCTCGTACCTACGCTGTTTCTAATCTTTGTCAATGACCTTCCTGGTGTCATCTGTTCCCAACTAGGTAACTATAAAGATGACATAACTATTTACTTGTTTATTTATTTATAATATAATGTCAATCGGCATCTTCTGCCTCCTTAATTCGCACGGTCTCCTTTCGGATAAACAATATAGCTTCTGTTTCTCCAGGTCTACTGCCGATGTGTTAACAGCCATCACTGAATTTGTCTATAAAGCTTTAGATATCTATTTATTTATTCTTGTCTTAGTATAAATAGTATTTACTATTTTATTTACTATTTATTTACTATTTATTTACTCTTGTCTTAGTAGCAAACCAGACAGATCCGACAAAGTAAAACTAGCAACTGCTTTCGAAAAGAACCAACAATCAGCGATTAACTCGGGCAAGGAATGGCTTGTAAATTTTAACGCCTCCAAAACAAAACTGTTTTAATTTAATCAACACAAAGATCCATTTTCTGTCTGTCATCAGCATGGCTGATGTCAAGCTTTTGGGGAGCAACATTTTCACCGTTTTGGGGGAGCAACATTTGCACTGTTTTGGGCTCACTTTTCCAATAATACTCTTATAGTGGAACACACCTGTTGTATTGTTAATAGACTCTACCACCTATAATAAGTAGTAGTAGTAGCAGTCGCTAAGTCGCTCAGTTAGTTGGTCAGTCAGTCGATGTCGGACGACCGTTAGTCGGATACTAAAAGTATCAGCGACCACCACTAGATTTCTCTGCGTCATTACTTATTATATCAAGTTCCTAACGTTTTGTACGTCGAACCTATTTTAGGACCGACTTAGTGAAATACAAGCCTCCACTGTGAAATTACTCTATAACAAATACGAAGTGGAGTTATTATATTGAATCTATTACTACATATAGTGATGGAAAAGTTGGTTCACTGTGTCGGGCCAGATAATTCTTCCCGTCAAAAGTCTACCATTCGTCCGTGCATTGAATATTGCTGCCATATGTGGTCTGGTGCTCCTACTAAATATCTCAAGATTCTTGAAAAAATTCAAAGAAGGGTCTGCAAGTTAATCGATCCGGACCTGTCATCTCGACTTCAATCCCTTTCTCACCGACGTAACATTGCTTCCCTCTGTTTTTTCTACAAATATTTCGTGGCAATTATCCTGGTTTTCTTTATTGCCCAAACTGCATGAATCTAAACGTGCTACTAGATTGGTAATTAGGTCTCATTGTTTTACTGTTGAACTAGCTAGACGCAGCCGTCAGTTCTATTTTAATAGGTTCTTTTCTTTTCACCCTTCTCGCCTGTAGAACATCCTTCCGCTTTCTTGCTTCCCTGTCACCTACAATCTTCAAATATTTAAATGCAACGTCAATCGCCATCTTCTATCTTTCTGGACCCTGTTCATTTATTGTTCTTTCCTCACTTCTCCTCACTAAAATTTTATCATTCTCTTTCACTCCCTGTAACCTCCTGCGTCCTAGTGGCATTATCGCCTTGTTTCGAGTAAAATGATTTAAAAAAAAAGAAAAAAGAAATGAAATAATCATATAAAATGTTGTGACGAACTCCAGTCGATGTTCAAACGGTTAAATTCCTTTACTTTCTTGTTAAAATAATAGCACTCCGTATAACTCTCCTGAATACTTCATAGTAATAAGTCTGCCTGAGACCATTTATATTAAGTCCATCCAGGCTTCCCTCTTTAAGTAGAAGGGACGGCTGCTGGGTCTTAATAGAATTTATCTTTGATTTATATTGCTGCTTCTCTGGTAGTATTTATTTTTTCTTTCCCTATATTTTAGTCGTTTTGCATATATTTATGTTTTGTCCTAGATTGAGCCCTGAGGAGAGATAAATCGTTGGCCTTTAGTTTTTGTTTCCTTTTTATTATATTTTATGACCTGCCAGTGTATTAACAAAATTAAGGTACATTGAACAGTAGCGTAAAGAGTTATTTGATTCGGACAGAATCCTTCATCAGAATACAAGTAAAATACTGACAGATTGGATAAACGGGATACATACACTACATTATTCTACTACAGCTCCAACCTTTTTTTTTTTTTTTTTTTTCAAATAATTTCATCTCCAGGCAAGGCAATAAAGCCACTAGGACGCGAGGGATTACTGAGTGTTAGAGAATATGAGACAAACTACTACGAAAGACAAAGGACAATAAAAGAATAAAGAAGACAGAAGATAATGATTGAAACTGCATTTACATTTTTGAAGATCAAAACTGACCAAGAAACAAGAAGATGGTATAGAGTTCCACAAACGAGAAGTGCTATAGAAGAAACTGTTAGCATAGAACTTACGGTTACGTTTAGCCATTTCAACTGTAAAATGATGAGACCTTACCGCCAATCTAGTACTGCGTTTAAATTCATAAAGTCTAGATCTCATAGCGGAAAGTTCATTCGAACAATTACCATTAAAATATTTATAGAAAAGGTACAGGGAAGCTACATTATAGCGACGGGAAAGTGACTGAAGCCGTGATGCTAGGTCAGCGCCAATAACATTGCAAATTCTTCTTTGGATTTTATCAAGAATCTCTAAATATATAGCAGTTTCCACAGGCTAGATGGGGCAGCAATATTCAAAGCAAGGACAAATGGTAGACTTATAAAAATGAAAGATACATTCTAAAGAGAAAAAAAAATGTCTACACGACATAGTAAACCAAGTTTCCTAATAGCAGACCATTGCATCTAAATGTTTAAAATACGTTCAAAAATTTAAATATATCGACAAAAATAAAAAAATATATAAATGTGTACATAAACTGTGACTTGTTTTGACCAGTGTTCGAAGGGTTAAATGATTTTACTGCCCTGATAAAAATATGGCGTTGTTTCGTAACTTCCTGGAATACTTAATGCCCTCTTGAGAGTTCGTAGTTGATCCAAGGAGGTTTGTAACGGCCACATAGAGAATCAATGACATAGAAGAATGATAAAAAATAAATAATTTCTTTAAATGAACATATAAATATAATAGCGTAGACAGGGAATATTTTGTGGATAATGTCAATGAAAAATATGCGCAATTAGAATTCAGTTGATGCGTTCTAGAAAATTGGGTTGTTCGCATGTTGAAAATCCAGTACCAACCGGTCTGCAGTAACCCCAGAGATATGACAAATTAGCTCTAAATGGACGAATAGACATTTCCAGAATAGACGTGTACGTAACATAGCAGTTTTCGAAGCGGAAACCGAGGTTCGCTTTCGCACAAATATCCTATCAATCTATCTCTTCTTTCCCCAGTTCAGAGTTAATAGCAGGGTAGACTGAGTTATCTAACCCTGATAGGTAACCAGTCTCGAAGAAAAAAAACTCTAAATTCAAAACAGATTACTGGTAATACTAGAATCTCTACTCCATAAAACCCACTTGGTACGGAAAACAGATGCAGCACCTAGCGTAGAATTGGTGTGGCCCTATATTTCACAAAGGTAACAACATATTATAGAACTGAAAAACGTGTATATATATATATATATTATATATATATATATATATATAGTCGTCCACATACAGACTGTTTCGCCGTATCACAGATCATCAATGTGGCTAGACATCCGATTGCTTCAAGCTGGGATCAAAACCCGACTGATTCGACAACAGTCGGATATTTTTCTCCTAAGTCATCGGCGTATGGTTGAAAGAAAGGCGAATTTTTCTTTATTTATTATGTAAATAAACACACCAATGACTGACAGAGTTCAATTTAGGGAAGAGGAAGAGCCTTGTAATATTAGTAGTAATAGTCATTCTTTACAAATTCGCACTTATCTTCCAAAAGTGCACAACCGAATTTAAGTTTTTCGGGTGCGTATATATTGTCATCCACAGACAGACTGTTTCGTTGTGTCACACCTCATCAGTATGACAAGATATCCGATTGCTTCAAGCCAGGACCGAAACCCGACTGATTCGGCAACAGTCGGATATATATATATATATATATATATATATATATATATATATATAGATAGATAGATAGATAGATAGATAGATAGATAGATAGATATGTGTATGTATGTATTTTTTCTTATGGTTACAGAACTTTATTATGGAAATAAAAAAGGCAAGACAAGCTTTACCGTTCGTGATTAAAAAAAAAAAAGAAAGAAAAAGAAAAAAGAACCAGCCGACTGATTTCGCCCTCACTCAACAGAACTGGAATCGATGGAATAAATGTTATAATATAAAATATAAAATACGTTTAATGTATTAAAGGTGGAACAATCAGATTGAAAAAACGGCAAAGGCCCAACAGACATTCCTTCTGTTTATAGAGGGAAGGCTGTCTGGACTTGACACAGATTGTTGCTAATGCCTTCAAATGTAAGAAAGAATGAGTACGACTAAGGATGGTAAAAGAGTCGATGCTAAAATAGGTGGCATAATTTTGATTATTTATAAAATGCTCAACGATGGCAGATCCATGTGCATTGATTTTCTATATTGCAACCCGATATCTCCACCTGCCGTTCTGGAAAACGTATTTGTTGAGTTAATAAGATTTGCTGTTACATCTGTGGAATTTAGTTTCAATGGCACAATGTATAGGCAAATTGATGAAGTCTCTATGGGTTCAGTCCTGGGACCAACTTTGGCAAACATTTTTGTCGGTTTGCATAAAATCATCTGCCAACCCGTTGATGTATCATCGTTATGTTGATGACACATTTTGCCTCTTTGGGGCTCTAATGGAGGCTAAAAATCTTTTCTCTTCACTTAATGATATGCGCCCGGCATTAAATTATGCAATGGAAATTTAAACCAATTCCACTTTATCTTTTTGGGGTGTTTTGGTAACTAGAACTCCATCCGGTTACACCACATCAATTTATCGCAAACCAACCCTTATACGTCTATACATTCGGTGGGATGCATTCTGTTTGAACAAACATAAAGAAAACTTAATCTGTACCCTAACACATAGAGCTCTAATGATTTGCTCAAAATCTAAATTAGATGATGAGTTAAAAACAATTGCCAAATTTTTAGCGAATAATGGGTACCTATTGGATGTAATTAAGTCGGTTATAAATAAGAAAATATCTAATTTTTCTAAACTTAAACCGAGTACAGCTACTAAGTGCTCTAATTATTTGCGATTTTCTTGGTTGGGTTCAAGGAATGAAAAATTTGCCAAACAGATTAGCTCTGTAGTTGAAAATTGTTATTTTTCGGCTAATGTACGTGTTGTCTCTTCTACCAGGCCTGCATGTGTGTCTACCCGAAAGGATGTTCTAACTACCCCCAATACACACACCACTACCATATTAACAATGCCATTTATCAATTTAGATGTAGTTGCTGAGCCGACTACATAGGTGGAACTACCCAACGGCTAGACATAAGAATACATCAACCCGTACCTAGCAAAATTAAGAAAGGTACATTCTATGTTGGTGACGAGGTCAACAACACATATCGTTCTGCCGTAGCTGAGCATTTTATAAATAATCCAAATTGTGCTACCAATTTTAGCATCGACTCTTTTACCATCCTTAGTCATGATCATTCTGTCTTAAATTTGAAGGCATTACAAACAATCTATGTCAAGTCCAGACAGCCTTCCCTCTATAAACAGAGAGGATGTCAGTTAGGGATTGACGTTATTTCAATCTGATTGTTCCGCCATTAATACAATATATGTATTTTATATTTTATATTGTAATATTTATTCCCACGATTTGAGCTCTGTTGAACGAGGGTGAAACCGGTCGGCTGTTTTTTTTAATCGTGAACGGTAAAGCTTGTCTTGCCCTTTCTATTTCCATAATATATCAAATGCATTAGTTATACATAGAAATAAATTCAACCTTAAATTTGATCTGAAGAATTTCACACTTATTAAAAGAGAAGGAACATTTTCAAGAGTGCAGCTATCGAATCTTATCAAAATATAAATCTGCGCCACGGATCTTTTTCCCATATTTCCATTCCTGAAAGAAATACTACTTTCCTAAACCAACATACATTCCTCCAGAAATGTTAAAAAATTGAAAGAAAAAAGTTAAATCCTTAACCTAATGTTATTCAAAATACATAACGCATAAATTAATCCACAACCAAAAGGATTTAAATACTAATTTGCATTTTAAAAAATTCAAAAACATCACTTACTTTCGTTTATAAGACATTGAACTGTGGCACTTCGTGTCCTCCCATAGCTTGCCTGACTTTTCAGCTAACCTGATGAATATTCATGAGCGTTCCTAAACTTTAACATTTTGAAAAACCAAATCATTTTCCTGGCTTGTATATAAATACTTGTTAGAAAATAAAATCCTTGCATTTGCCTTCATAAAGTTCCTCAGAGGACGAAACGCATCGACTAAGTTTACACACACACACACATAGAGCATTGGGGCACCTCAACGTGGTGTAATGATTAGAAAAGCTTGTCTTGTAATGGTTAGAAAGCTTGTCTTGCTAGATCTTGACTACAACTGAGTAGTGAGTTCGTTCCTCATTGGGTGCCCCATAATTTCGGCCTTGTGCCACATCTAAGCTGTGCTTAGAAAATCACGACCCAAACATAGCATGATCTAGACCCGCGAATTTGGATTCAGCTTCAAATCCGAACTTTTGTATTGATATAAATACGAAGCCTTTTCTTCCTCGAATCCGAAGAGTACCCTCAATACCAAACATCTAGGACGTTCGGTTTATTTTTGTCTTCCTTTACAGATTGTAATTGTTTTTGAATAAGATATTTCTTGTCCATTATTTTTAAACATTTCATAACGTGTCTTTCTTAGTTTTTCACAAATTACAATATTTGTTTCGCACAAATTTTTCATTACTATTGGTTGTCAATTATTTTTTTTGTACATTTTTGTATTCAATCTACACTTTAAATAAAAACGAATCAATGTTACAAACTACCTTTTGTATCCTAAACTCTAAAACTTAATAAAAATTTTAAGAAAAAAAATGCAGTTGAAAGGGAGGTAATATTAATAATGCAGGGTACTAAACGTTAAAAATCATAGCTAATGAAATCCTTAAACATATTGAAGTTATTGTTATATTTACTCTTAGAATACAGTAGAACTCTCCAAATCCAAACACAGTATAATCTAGACTTTCTCAAATTTGAACTTATCTTCAAATCCAAACTTTTGTATCGACATAAATATGAAGCAGTTTCTTCCTCGAATCAGAACAGTACCCTCAATACCAAACAACTTGGATGTTCGGTTTAGATGAGTTGTAGATAGTAATTGTTTTTAAATGAAAAATTTATAACTTCCATAAATTTTTAAACATTTCAAAGTGTCTTTGTTTAGCGCAAATGTTTTCATTACTGTTGGCTGTCAATTAATTTTTGTACATTTATATATTCAATCTACACTTTAAACAAAAACAAATCAACGTTACAAACTACCTTTTGTATGCAGTTCCCTCGGATGTTCGGTTTAGAGGAGTTATATATATATATATATATATATATATATATTTGGTTGTATAAGGGTGTATGCCAAATTATTTTTCTACTTCTGCTTTTTTCTGTCTAAATGACTGGATTCCTCTGTATACTTGAAAAAAAATATGAATGTATGTGCTTTTAAAACTCAGTAAATTTAAAAATAAGTTATTCCAAAATTAGCTTGAAGATGAAACAGAACTAATGCTTTTAATTTGATTATATAATTAAATTTGAAGTTTTTAACTTAGGTTTTGAAACATGGTAATTTCTGTGTAGCGAAGGAACCATATTTTTAAATCAGTTAATTTATATTTATGCTCTGTAAATTTGCATTGAGCACTGTTTTGTAAAAATAAAAACATCAATATGAACACCGTATTATATATACTGTTCTTTTTTTACTTATATATATATATATATATATATATATATATATTAATGGATACTTCGTATTTGAAACAGACACCCGATTTTTATTTATTAAACATTGTGCCGACGCATTTCATCCCGTGAGAGACTTTATCAAGTCAAATTCATTTCAGAGGACGTAACGCGACTGCTAAGTTTCATTTTTGTCTGTATACATTGTGCATTGGGTCTATCGGTCTGCGCATTCGAGAAAACCTAATAAAGAAAAATTAGTTCCCAGACAAGGATCGAAACTGCGTCCTATTTTGTAGTGAAAACCAGTGTGCTTTACTGCTCGGCCACGAAGAACGTCACAGCAAGGCAAAGTTCTACGTTTCCTGTTTTAAAGAAAGCTAATCTTCACTCAGATAATTTTTTGAAAGCTTCATATCAGCTCAGTTTTGTATCGGAAAAGCAAGCAGAGCAATTAAAAAAATGATAATAGATTTATAGTTAATCAGATATTTTTATTACTTTAATGTATATAAAATGGACCAAACCCGGATATAAGAGAAACCCGGATATAAGAGACTTCTTCTCCGGTCCCGACAACTCACTTATATCCGGGTTACACTGTAATTAAATCTCTCTCTCTCTCTCTCTCTCTCCTGTTCGAGAAACCGCTCTATATGTCCACATTATTATTCCTATCTCTCTTCATCAGAGTTCAAGAGTTCTTCAGTCAGTCAGGAAATAACAAGCCAAAATTGATATACTATAATGAACAATAATAGTATTATTATTATTTTTTTTTTTTAAATTTACAGTTGTTTGTGATGGATTGAATCAATAATAACCCAACAAGCATATGAAAAAAAGAAGTATCACTATTTTTGCTCAATTGTTGAAACTGAGAACTTTATTTTAAGAAAATCTGCTCGCTTTGAACATAAGCTCAGAATGAAACAATCCAGGTTATTTATGCATACTTCTCCTGTGGGTGGGGTCTGTCTCACTACCCACTCATCAAAATACAATACACACATGAAATCGATTAAAAAGACAAAAAAATTAGTAAACCCAACCTAAAAAAAAAAAAAAAAAAAAAAAAAAAAAAAAGGGGAAAGAAAAAGAGCAGACTTATTTATACCATTTCCGACATCACTATGAGGGGGTCTCCGTCCCAACTTTCCAGAAGGAGAACTCTTTCTTAAGTCCAAACACGACCTACTGCTTCTGTCCAAAACAGGTATGACGCGGCGGGACATCAGGCGAAACCTTTGACCTTTTCCTCACATCTTGTCCTGAAAAATGCTTAGCAAAAGTACCCACCACCTCCAGATACGTCAGACTATTCCCTGGTCAGTGTCGAAATTGATACCAAACCAAAGGCATCTCTTGATTTGCCGTTCCATAGAACGATTTTTCGCCAGACGCAGGCAGACTGGAACAACGGTATCTGTCTATATTTCTGAGATGAGGTATTATATACACTATTTACATTATTCGGACTATTGTCCTCATCTTTGTCGCCATATTTATTACAACGTTTCGGCCGTTGTACGCTCCGGCCTTCTGAAGGACACATGGCACAGTGAATAAAGGCATTGGTTAGATCCAGTGACAGGACCCAAAGAGTGTGAGTTCAATACCCGGTTAAGACAGTGGAGAACTTGGAGAGGGGAATTACAGGAGATAACTGATAACTGACATCCATTAAACATGACACGTGGAACTAGAACAGTCCGAACAGTCTACCTCAGCGAGCAAAATAAAGGGTTTGGTTTGATATTCCAACCATCTGAAGAAGGCCGGAGCGTACAACGGCAGAAACGTTGTAATATATATGACGACAAAGACCAGGACAATAGTCCGAATAATATAAATAGTGAACTTTATATCTAATATGACAGGAGCTCCTGTGTCAACATTCTTCAAGTACGCTGCCTCTAAAACTGCTGCCCTCGTCTCAGAATGGGTCCTTTCTATAATGAAGAGTTATATACCCACAAAAATTCCAATTAGTTCATCCCTGAATGGGCTTCAGCCATAGCCGACCAGAATCTCTACTTCAATGTCTATCACAAGGAGCGGTGTAGTTTGAATCTTGCTGCATTCAGAAACTCCCACAGTCGCTGCAAGAAAGTTCTGGAAAATTCAAAGTGTAGCTATGCACGTTTCAGGAAAAGGTTGAAAATAAATTGGATCCCGAGTGTTCTAGAAGACCACTAACCAAATTATGAATAGAAGAAGCACAGCAGCTGTGTCTACGATTACAAATGATTCCGAGGTCATATCTTCTTCGACAGATAAGGCGAAGCTCTTCACCTCAATCTTTGCTTCCAACTCATCTGTAAAAGACACTGGACATCCCCTTCACGACTTCCCCTATTTCTCTAAGCACAATCTCGAGTACTTTATCACAGCCCGTGAAGTCTCTAGGCCTTGACCCTGAAAAAGCTGCTGTCCCAGACAAAATCTCAGTGGTTGTCCTTAAGAATATCAACCCGGAACTATCCCCGATCCCTGATCTTAGCGAAACTATTTAACCGCTGTTTGAAGGGGAAATACTTCCCAAGACTGTGGAAACTGTCAAGCTTACGCCCGGTTTTCAAAAAAGCGGCCGAATGCTCATCCTCCTCTCAGTATAGACCCATCAGTCTCCTCAGTGTCATTAGCAAGCATTTTGAAGCTATAATCAACAAGAAGGTTGTTGAGCACCTGGATTAGAAAAGCCTCTTGCACAACAAGCAGTACGTGTTTTGATCCGCCCGATCCACTGCTGATGTCCTCTCATTACTCACAGAATCAGTGAGTCACTAGACAACAAATACATGCCAAGGACCATAGCATTAGATATTTCGAAGGTCTTTGACAAGGTGTGACACAAAGGATTGTTGCTCAAGTTCTCTAGTTATGGAATCACCGGAAGTGTCTTTTCAATAATAAAGTTATAACGGGAAGTTCACTGAAAGGAGTTGTTAACGGCCAGTCCTGTGGGGCCTTAGCAATCAACGCAGGCGTTCCCCTGGGGTCATTTTCCACTCACTATATTTTCAGTATAAACCACAGGTACGCTCTATCGGTGTTGAGCAAGCACAAACGTGCCTGAGCAGGCGTCAGCAACAGGGATTGGCTAGTTACCCTAGCAAATAGGAATATCCAGAAATGAGTGATCAAACTATATATATACCTCGACTTAACTAAACACAATTGTGCGTTCATTTTTTTTCTTTTGGTCTTTAAAAGAAAAAATGTGTTTATTTAAGTCTATTTATTCTTTGGTATCAAAACATTATTCAGAATATTCTTATACAATATTTATATATATATATATATATATATATATATATATATATATATATATATAAAAGATGTAAGAAGTTGATGAAAACATCTCGGCCAACATAAAAGATTTGGACAGGGTTTTAGCTGAATAATTTTTAGTACATCTATGCGCGCACACACACACACACACACACACACACACTTTCAAATTACGGGTGAAGGTGGTTCTGTATATAAAACATCTCACTCCCACTATCAAACTCACCTTATTCAACAGTGGTAATAGGGGTGTTGAAATCTTATAAACAATGGAAAAACGCTCACTTGAATTCCAGCCGCGTTCAACAGGCGAAGCTCGGAATAAACTATTCTACTAGTATTCAAGACAACACGAAAACGCATCTGATGCAGTCAAACATAATAAGAAATGAACAACAGCCAAAAACAAACACCTTTGAAAATGGATAAAGAGGTAGTCGAAAGCGCTTGGGAAAATGGGCAATTTTCGCATTTCCTTCTTAACCGCCATCAAACAGAAAAAAACGTAAGAATGCTGGAAAAACTACATAAAAATTTAATTAAATTTTCCTTGTCTGTCATATATAATGAAACGTGTTTAAAGGGTAGCTGCCCAAATACGCATTAATATACATATACATACATACGTGGAAATATATCTATGTGTGTGTTTGGGTGTGTGTATATATATATATATATATATATATATATATATATGGCTAACTATCTTATGGCACAAGGCTAAAACAAAAGAGCGCCAGGCGAAGATCGAAATTTTGAAGATGATATTGCCAACTAACGCGTAAAAACTCAGTAACTGAAGTAGTAAGCATTAAAGTAAGGATTTAGAATACAGATATTTAAAACATTCCCTATTTGAAACACAATCTCACTATCTCCTCGTGTTGTATTACGCTTGGTAAATATCAAATGATTGTGTTCGTACATACGGGAAATTATGCTCTTACGCACACACAAACGTGTGTATATATATATATATATATATATATATATATAAAAAAGAACAGATTTATAATCCGTAGTTCTTTTTATTTTATATATATATATATATATAAAGAAAGAACAGGGTGCCGACGATAGCTGTGCTAGCACGAAGTCATCCTCGCCAAGGGTTTGAAAGTGCTGGCCTTGTTCAAATTGTTGATCACGCTAGATAATACGCTTTTTGCCAGAAAGTCTAAAGTCTGCTCAGCATAGTTGCAGTATAAACCACAGGTGGGCTCTGTGGGTGTTGAATAAACACAAATGCTCCTGAGCAAGCGTCTGCAATAGGGATTGGCTCACCGCCCTAGTAGACGGTATCCTCGAATTTAGATCAATTACGTCTGAGTAGTGAGTTCGATCCTCACTGGGTGCCCCCTACTTTCGGCCTTGTGCCACATCCAGTCTTCGCTTGGAAAATCACTATATATATATATATGTGTGTGTGTGTGTGTGTGTGTTCAGACCGATGTGGATCGATATATATTTCTTTTATATACCAAGTCACACACACACACATATATATATAACTGCATAATATCTATATCTATATATCTATCTATCTATATTTTATATATAAAAAGAAAAATATATGTTTTTTTTTATATACAAATATACGTTATATATATATATATATATATATATATATATGTGTGTGTGTGTGTGTGTGTGTGTGAGGGAAAGGGGAGAGAGAGATGGAGAAATCGAGAGAGGGAGGAGGGAAAAAGCCCAACTGTGTCTCTGCTCGTCAGTGAGTCTGTCTGTTCCCGAGACAGCCGGCGACGACCATCTAACATAAGGAGCCATGCATAGATTGATACTAGTCGGGGTGAGGTGGGTGGACAGTGGCAGTTGGGGTGTGAGGTGGCTCGGAGCATTCATGACTGACGCCAAGCTTCTTCCTTTGTCCTCTCACCCCACTCACTCTCTCGGCGCCATTTGCCTTCTTCATTTCTCCAGCTTTCAGTCAATAAACAAGCACAAGCAAACCTTTCTCTCTCTCTCTCGTTTTGATTACTTCCGCCTTCTTTCTTTTTCCCCCTTTTTTTTTCTTTCTTTCTTTTCCTTTGTTACACTAACAGCGTCGCGCATTTTTCTTTCTTTCTTTCTGCTTTCACTTCTTTCTTTCTCGACACTTTTTCCACTTCAGTCTTTCACTTCCTTTTCTTTCTTGCTTTTTCCAGACTTTCACTTCTTTCTTTCTTTCTTTTTGCAGTCTTTCTTTCTTTCTTTTTGTAGTTTTTCTTTCTTTCTTTCATTTTGTAGTCTTCCTTTCTTTCTTTCTTTTTTTGTAGTCTTTCTTTCTTTCTTTTTTTGTAGTCTCTTTCTTTCTTTCATTTTGTAGTCTTCCTTTCTTTCTTTCATTTTGTAGTCTTCCTTTCTTTCTTTCATTTTGTAGTCTTCCTTTCTTTCTTTCTTTTTTTGTAGTCTTTCTTTCTTTCTTTTTTTGTAGTCTTTCTTTCTTTCTTTCTTTTTTTGTAGTCTTTCTTTCTTTTTTTGTAGTCTTTCTTTCTTTCTTTCTTTCTTTTTTTGTAGTCTTTCTTTCTTTTTTGTAGTCTTTCTTTCTTTCTTTCTTTCTTTTTGTAGTCTTTCTTTCTTTCTTTCTTTTTGTAGTTTTTCTTTCCTTTTCCAGGCTTTCACTCCTTTTTATTTTCTTGTCTCACTTCTTTTTCTTTCCAGTCTTTCACTTCTTTTACTTTCTTTCTTTCTTTTTTCTGGATTTTTACTTTTTCTTCTTTCTTTCTCCAGACTTTAACTTCATATCTGTCCCTTTGTATGACAGTAAGTGCTGGACATTTTCCCCAAAGATGAAGAAGAGACTTGAAACAACAGAAGTGTTGTTCTACAGAAGGATGCTGAGAATACCATGGACGGAACATGTAAACGACGACGATGTTTTAAAGAAAATGAAAACAAGTTGGAAATTTATATTTAATACCAGGGGGTGGGGACAGTTGAGGTTTCAAGGGCACATAACGAGGAAGGAGGGCTGGAGATATTGTTCCTTTTGTAGTTTGCGTCCTCGAGACTATTTACAGAAATCCTTCTGCTATGCAAGGCGTCTTGGAGATAACTGATGTTATTGGGAGTGGGCAACTAGCATCACCGTTTAGAACATCTCATGTGCCGAGGAAAGCGGCGGTTAGGAGCTGAACTGCGATATATTCATCGTCACCCGGTCGAAACATCTAAGAAACCTGAGACGATATCAGCGCAGATAATAATGGCACTACTTAAGTAGACTGGTCCGTCGTCGTTGGCGGAACTCGTTGCCGAGTATTGAGTTGCTCGTCGACATTTCCTTCTGCATGAAATGCGTCCTGTGTTGGATTTGAAGAGAGGCCCGCAGCCACCACGTGGTAGTGTAGAACGGTCCAGGAAATGGAGAGCTCTGATTTTTCTTTGGGCTCTTTTCTTCTATTCTATTTGTTTTTGAAGGATGTTAATTTTTCGTGGACTTCTCTCCTCCAATTGGTTCTTTCTGTAGCTTCCGTCTCCCAATTAACTGGATAGATTTTTATCTTCAGATCTATATATTTTGGCATATACAAAAAACAAAAAAAAAAAAACCAAATTATGACTATTTTCGTAAAATCTGAACCGGTCATTATTTTTTTAAATGTTGAATCTGAAGAGACGTCTAAAGCCACCGCATGGTAGGGAAGGAGGGTTCAGAGAATCAGCGAACTCTGACCTTTTTCTTTTTGCTCTCTTCGTCTCTTCTATTTGTCTTTTACTGTTTTCGAAGGGTGTTGATTTCTCGTGGACTGCTCTTCTCCAATTGCTTCTTTCTACAGCTTCCGTCTCCCAATTGACCGGATAGACTTCTGTCCTCAGCGAGGCGTTTTAAAGCTGAATCTTGAATCGGCGACGTGTGTCTCCACGTGGTCTCTTGCCAGATGCGAGCTCCGAGAAGAAGATTTGTTTGGGTAGGCGAATGTCGTATTCTGGAAAGGTGTCCAGTCCATCACAGTCCGTAGTGACTCATGATGGCTTTTAGGCTCTCCACCTGACCCACTCGTAAAAATGAGGAAACATTCTTTTGGAAACAATTTTTGTAGATGTGCATTCTTAGAACATCATCAGGCAACGACAAGATTACGGTAATATCATGCTGAATTAACGGTTCTTATTCGATCACCAAAGTTAAGCAGCATTGAAAATGGCCAGTAACAATATGGGTGACTGCTCGGGAATACCAAATGCAGTAAGCATAGATACGGGGGGAGGGGTTGATGTAATGGATAATTGCTCGG
Source organism: Acanthosepion pharaonis (assembly GCA_903632075.3). Classification (NCBI taxonomy): domain Eukaryota; kingdom Metazoa; phylum Mollusca; class Cephalopoda; order Sepiida; family Sepiidae; genus Acanthosepion; species Acanthosepion pharaonis. The sequence goes on from CAHIKZ030001279.1 coordinate 638,467, forward strand.
GATGAGAAATCGGAGAGCCGTGTTCGAATTCCTGTCGGGTTTGTTACATTCACTTATGTGTAAATACCCTTGGGAAAGTTATGAATCCACCTTTTCTCCTCCCAGCTATAGGTTAAATATTAAATATTTGTATCAGAAAAAATATTATCTCAACAAAATTCTTATAATCCAAAAATATATTTCGGCTTTAAGCAACCTTAAAAAGGTTGATAAGCCGTAAAAAAAACCCCCAAAAAAAAAAAAACAAAAAAAAAAAAAACAAATAAATAAAAAAAACACATTTGTAGCAATTGAAAAATCAATTTTTTTCAGTGATTACAAGGGGTTCTATGTCGTTTAAAACCGATCCCTGATTATTTATAGTATATACATATTTTTTTAAATAACTTATATAGGGGTGGACTTACATTTTTAGGGCCCTTTAGCTTGAACAGATATGGGACCTCCTTCACAACCAGTAACAATAAATTCGAGGATTCAACTGGAGGTTATCAATAGATTCTGGCGTGCTCAACGAGCTGGGGGTTTGGACCCCAAGAAAATTTTGAAATTTGATTAAATTACAGAGCAATCTTCAGGCCATGAATGATACATGCTTAGGCGACCATGTATCTTTCGATACATGACTGACGAGGCAGATTTTTTTTTTCCCGCAGGAGATTGCCATTTCTTTCTGCGGTAGACCAGTTTCCATCCAAGGCTATAGAATCCGTCCTGCTATTTACCCATAGTTGAGGGGGGGGGAGAAGAAGAGGATACATACCTTTTCCAAGGGTATTAGAACATGAGTGAATGTAATAGATTCAACTGGAATTCGAACTCGGCTCTCTGATTCCTCAATCCGAGGAGCTATCCATTACCTGACCATATGGGTATTAGAGCATATTCTTAAGCCAGTATTAGTTACTTCAACCCATAGGCTTATGATTCTATAACTAAAATGGCCTTATTTTAATAACACTAACTTTTAATTTTTTTAAAAAAAGATGCTTCAGAGGCCACTTTGGAATTAGCTTAAGTTTCATTAGTTTCATAGTAGATCCGTCATTGAGCTAATATTGTAAACTAAGTTCTGAACAAATGTGCCTGCGCAGGCGTCAGCAACAGGGATTGGCTAATTACTAATCTGGTTTCCAGCAATGTTCAATGTCTTCTGAGCGCCTTCGGTTTTTCTAAGACATTATGGAAGAATTTTTTTTCTTTATTGTGTGTGTGTTGATAAAATTGTGTCTCTAGATATGCATTATGTTTGCCTCTTCAAGCCATGGTGATGTCATTTCACTTGCTTTTTCTTTTTAGGTATCGCGTCTTCACACGTCAGTTTATATAAGAAAATTATTTCTATTCCGTGCTTTTCTTTTCCTATGAACTGTTTCGACTACGGCTTATGATCACATCACGCTGCAACACCGGTTCCTGTATGATCAGCAAAGTTAAGCAACGTCGAGCCTAGTCAGTACCTAGACGAGTGACTGCTTGGGAATACCAGGTGCTCTAAACTTGAATGTGCGGTTGGTGTAACGGATTATGGTCTAGAATTGTTAATCGGAGAGCTGAGTTCCAATTCCAAATGGATTCGTTATATTCACTTATTCGCAAATACCCTTAAAAAAGGCATGAATCCGTTTCATCTTCTCCCATCTATTCTTACAATCTATAAATATTTTCTGGCTTTAAATAACCTGCAAAGGGTTGATAAGCCGTAGAAAAAGAATCAATCAATGTCTCGATTAAAACTAATTTTTTTATTTTTTATTTTTATTTTATAATGCCATGTCACTCCAGAGTCAAAGCTCGCCACATATTCCTTTTCTTCATTATCTGCGAATTGATCTGACTTATTGTGAAAATTATTGGAGTGGCATTCCATTGTCTTCTTTACAGTTTTGAATTCAGATTTGTCCTTCTCGTAGATTGGCTGCAGTATTTAACCCATAGTCGGGAAGAGGAGAAGAGATGGATTCATGCGTCTCCCAAGGAGCATAAGTGTGAAAGTGAACGCAACATGCTAGGCCGGAATTTGAACTCGTCTCGATGACTCGATAACTGTTGCGTTACCCCAATACAAATAAGTCTGCACAAGACCATAAGTGTTGAGCACTCAGAGAAAATCAAACTTATTACAGTAGTGATGATCTGCGAAACTAACATTGCTTATACAAAATTTGCTCCCACTCTATACGCCTTTACAACATCCCCATTTAGTAACTCTATCTTGAGTTGCACTTCGGCCTTGGATCGGGTGAACAACAAGTCAATTGTCATAGGGCAATTATGACCGAAGGCTGCCGTTCCTTTCTGCGGTAGACTGTTATAGGACCCAGTCTGTCGTATTTGACCCGTATCTGAGGGGAGAATAGATGGATTCATACTTTTCACAAGGACATTTTCGCAGAAATGAATGCAATGAACACAACTGGAATTCGAAATCTGCTCTCTGATTTATAATTCTGAGCCATTATCCATTATCCCACACTACACATTCGTGAATATATATATATATATATATATATATATATATATATAATAAGATTAATGTGAGTAAAAGTTTGTCACTTAGTTGATGGATGCTAACTTCATCCGTCCAATTTTGAGCGGGTATCAATTTCCTGCTTATATTTTTTTGGTTCTTCGTTTTTATATATGTTTAAAATTGGTATATATATATATAACAAAAAAGAACAGGTTTTGTTTTTGGTAGGCTGATTTATTTGAACGACAAATGGTTTTTATATATATAATTATTTATTTAAAAATATGATTCCTTCGCTACATAAGAGTTCTCATGTTTTAAAACAAGAGCTGAAAACTTCAATATAATTATTTGAATTAAATTGAATTAAATTTTCGGCTCTTGTTTTGAAACTTGAGAACTCTTATGTAGCGAAGGAATCATATTTTAAATAAATAATTATATTTAGGCTCTACTTTTGTATCGAGCACTGTTTTTTAAAAATAATAACAAAAATACTAAAGAACTTCGGATTGTTTGCCTAACGAGTTCTTTCCTATTTTCTATATATTTTCATTCACACACACACACATATATATAACTATGAATTAAATAAATAAATATAACTAGAAGCAACCATACATGCGTACGATCACGCACATAAATAAAATATTTATTTGCAAATTTATATAATTTTTGGTGTTAACAAAAGAGTGCTCAATGTCGTAATACAGAGCTATAAAGTATATATTGATAAATTTACATATTACATTAAGTCGAAAGTTTGACTCGGAGTTTCATGTTCATTACAATCTTAATGTACTTACAATGGTGATGAACTATTGAACATTTACTATGTTTTTCATCTATGAAACTCTAGAGTCGAAGTGCGGATGAAGCTGAATAAAGCATCAGTCAGCTAAGTGACAAATTATATATATATATATATATATATATATATATATATATATATATATATAAAGAGATTAAAAATCCACAATTCTTTGACATTTTTTTTTAAAAGTGCTCCATACAAAGTAGAGCTTAATAGTATATTATTATTATTTAAAATATATAAAAAATATCATCGCAACATGGAAATTCACCTGTTGGAGAACTAAAATTATTTTTGTTCCATTTTCAAGCAATATTGAATAACTTCGGATAAATGATCTACTTTAGTAAGTGAAGTAGTATTGTCTTGAGAAGTTTAAATGGGAGAGGTTCATGAGATTACATTTTTTTTATTTTTTTATTTGGGGCTTATTTCTATTTTTGAAGGATTTGAATACAAATCTGATTTAAAAATTCTATTTTTGACAGATCTCAATACAAATCTGAGTTAAAAATTTTTAAAACTCAGATCTGTATTTCGATCCGTCAAAAATAGAAATACGCCCTAAAAAAAACTTTAAAATCTCATTAACCCCTCCCTTAAACTCCTCAATATAATCCTACTTCGCTTGCAAATGGAACAAAAACAATTTAGTTCCGAAACAGGGGAATTTCCGTGTCGCGATGATAAAATATTTTAAATAATAATATATATATATATATATATATATTATAAATTAATTGATTTAAAATATGTTTTTTTTTCGCTACACAGTTCCAACCATGTTTCAAAAATAGAAGCTAAAAACCCCGAATTTAATTTTGCAATTAAATTAAAAGCATTAGTTCCATTTCATCCTGTCTCGAGATTTCTCTCTGGTTTTTGTCTTTTTTTTAAATCACCTTGTTTTTCTTCTTTCTGCTTTTTTTCTTTAATGTGCCAATCATAGACTCTCACATGATCATCTTGCCTCAACCCCTTCCCCTAGCTTCACTTGCTTTTATTTAAATGTTTTTCTTTCTTTCTTTTTCGTCAGCCAACACTTTGCATTTTTGTTGTGTCTATTTGTTGTCATTCAGCGGCATTACCACTACTTTTTTCTTTTCTTTCTTTCTTTTCTTTTTATTTTACTTTTTTTTCTTTTTTTCTATTTATCATTTTTCTGGTGTTCTTTCTTTCTTTCATCTGACCGCTTTTCATAGTCTCTTTTTTTTTTTTTTTCGTCATTTGTTTTTTCATTTTTCTTTCAGTTTTCTGCCTTCTTTTTTCTTTTTTCTTTTTTCATATGAATTCTTCATTTTTTTTGTATATCTTCCCGCTTCTTATCGAATTCATTCGTTTTGTGTTCTTTCTTTCATAACAAGTACGTTTTTTTCATTCTTTTTACTAGCATTACGTTTTTTCTTTCTTTCATTACAATTATTATGTTTTTCTTTCTTTTTCATTACTAGTATGTTTTTTTTTCTTTCTTTCATTACTAATACGTTTTTTCTTTCTTTTATTCTTCCTTTCATTACTCGCATGTTTTTCTTTTTCTTTCTTACTTTCATTCATTACTAATATGTATTTACATTCTTTCTTTACTAATGTTTTTCTTTCTTTAGGTTTATTATTCTGTCTTCTTTTTTTATCTCTTTCTTTCTTTTTGAGTTCCTTTTTTTCTTTCTTTCTTTCCGTCGTTCATTCGTTCCTTCTGTATTGTTTTTTTTTTCTCTTTTTCATTACTAAAATTTCCTTCTTTTTTCCATTACTAGCGTCTATTTATTTATTTCTTCTTACATTCCTTCTTTCATTGCTAGGATGTTCTTTCTTCTCACGTTCCTTCATTTTTTTTTCTTTCTTTTGTTTATCTTTTTCTGTGTTTTATCTATCTTTATTTCTCTCTCTCTCTCTCTTTCCCATTCACTAAAGTAAACCCATTCTAACTCCGCCGACACCAAACCTACCTTATCCTTCAAACCACTCTTCCTCCCTCAACTCTCCTTGGTTCTTCCTTTCTCTCTCTCACCGCCATCCTTTCCTCCCTTCTCTGTTATCAACCTCGTTGCAACCTCTTGCAAAACAGGATTCACTCTTCATATTTATAATGGCCGCTTCACAAGGAGCAGTTTGTATGTCGACCGCTGCTGCTGCTGTTACTGTTGGCACCACTGTGGAAATACCAGACTAACAACCTTTCTCACCAACTTCACCACCATTGGCGTCGCATACTCCACCATCACTGTCGACAAGAGACTCTTTATTTCATGTAAGGCACACACACACACATATATATATATATACAAGACTGGCACCTGCTCTACAAAGAACCAACTATTTATTAGTCACACAGATTCTAACGAGTAATTGTAACTGCAACTACCCAAGTATATATTTGCAGTCCGATTGGGTGACAAGGAATATTCGGGTATGAATTGAAAGGTGGTTTTCGGCACATTGATTGCGATACAATGGTCATAATTCCTTTAAAAAAGTATTCTATATGATCACTAAGGTTTAGAACATTTTTCAAATTTCAATTATTTCAAGTATTTAAAAATATTATGGTTTTATTTGAAAATTAGGACAAAAAGGGGGACATGCTAACATTGATGGAAATAGTACTATTTACATAGCAACGCACGCTTTTCGACAGGAAGAGATTTCATCTTCACTTAAGAACACCCCACTTCTCCGACACACGTGTTTGCCTGCGTGTATTACGCACAAGATTCTCGTCATTTTATACATAGTGTATGGCAAAAGAGCTTCTCTTTAATTCATGCATCTATTCAAGTAAACCGTCACAAATACGTACAGTGTAACCCGGATGTAAGAGAGTTGTCGGGACCGGAGAAGAAGTCTCTTACATCCGGGTTACACTGTATGTTATTCCTATCTACCTCGATCTGTTCTTATCTATCTATCTATCTATCTATCTATCTATCGGTCTGTATCTATCTATCTATCTATCTATCTATCTATCTATCTATCTATAAAAAGAATCTCGGCCCGGTCGGATCTGTATCTTTGTGAGCTGCCGGGTCGGGTGTCTCAACTCTTGTAGAGGAACCCGGACGAAGCTCTGCCTGAAGGGTAGGGTTTCGTACGGGGATGATTGAACTAGCCCGCTTGGACGGGTTTAGATGGGTTTATTTTACTGGGCCTACAGGCTCAGACATCATTCAAAAATAAATAAATACCATCTATATCTATTTTCTATCTATCTATCTATCTATCTATCGGTCTGTATCTATCTATCTATCTATCTATCATGCATGTTTTACAATCATTATGAAAATAAAGTACTGATTCTTTTCATTTGTCTGTATACATGTGACCGTAGAGGTTAGTGGGAGTGCTTACATGTTCGCACGCCACCCCCATTCACCTATTACCTGTCATTTATTGTTTAAAGTAAGAATTATCTTTATGAAGGTATTGATGTTACTTTTTAATACTGATTGAATTTCGCATATATACTCTTGGGAAAGACATGAATCCATTTATTCGCCTCCCACATATATGGGTTAAATAGTAGGCTAGATTGGACTCTTTTTGGCTGTGGCCGATCTACTTGGACTACTTTGAATTTAAGATCTTTAAGAAGACAACAGGAAACTATCCCACTGTATTTTACAAGGAGCCAAGTCTATTCATAGACATTAAAGAGCGTCCTGGGTATGACGATAAACTACATTCGGCAGCAAGACCCCCGATCAGGAGATTTTGAGACGCATGGAACCACCTCTTAATTGCTGGTGTTCCCAGGTTACCCTGACCCGGGGTGGTAGCATTTGTTAGGGTTCCAGCTATGGGCAAATAGTTAACCTCCAAACTGGAGGTCAAAACACTATGAAAGTGCAAAAAGAGGTTTTAATACCAGCAATACATTTTTTTGGGAAAAAATATTATCAGCAATAAAAATCTTGTTAGTATTAAGTAACCCATTGAGGTTGATATGTTGTAAAACAAAAGAAACCAAACCTAGAAAATTTACAAAAGAAAAATAATCTTAGCTTGTCTAACAAGAGCAATTACGACTGATTAGTAGATTTCAATCCTGACTGGATGCCCCATGCTTTCGGCCTTGTGTCACATCTAAGTTACACTTAAAAAATCATCATACAGTTACCACAGAAACCCATCTACAAACCTTCTACAACACTAATTGTTGCGGTCCTGAGCATGACGATAAACTACATCCGGCAGCAAGACCTCTGATCAGGAGGTTTTGAGGGGCATGGAACCACCTCTTAATTGCTGGCGTTCCCAGGTCCGCCCTGACCCGGGGTGATAGCACCTTTTAGGGTCCCAGCTATGGGCAAATGCTTAACCCCAACCCGAAAAAAGGGGTTAAAACTGCGAAAGTATAAAAATAGGTTTTAATACCAGCAATACTTTTTTAGAAAAATTATTACCAACAGTACATTTTTGAAAAAGAAAAATATTGCCAGCGATACATTTTTAGGGAAAAAATATTACCAGCAATAAAAATATAACAAAACAAAACAAATCTAGAAAACTTACAAAAGAAAAAAGCATCTTCGCTTGTCTCACATGAACAATTACGACTGAGTAGCAGAGTTTGTTCCTCACTGGGTGCCCTATACTTTCGGCCTTGTGTCACATCTAAGTTACAATTAGAAAATCACCATACAGTTTCTACAGAAACCCATCTACAGACCTTTCACAACCCTAATCGTTGCGATCCTGGGTATGACAATTAACTACATCCGGCAGCAAGGCCACAGATCGGGAGGAGCATAGAACCACTCTTTAATTGATATGCTGTAAAACAAAATAAACCAAACCAAAATAAACCAAACCAAAATAAAACAAAGAATACATGTTCTATTCATACGAATGTATCCTAAAAAATCTTGTCGGCATTAAATAACCCATTGAGGTTGATATGCTGTAAAACAAAATAAACCAAACCAAAATAAAACAAAGAATACATATTCTATTCATACGAATGTATCTTAAAAAATCTTGTCCGCATTAAATAACTCATTGAAGTTGATATGCCGTAAAACAAACCAAACCAAACAAAAACAAGATATTAAAAAAAAAGAATGTTGTACAAAGCCATGATCTTCTAAGTCCTGAATGGATATGGCTTTTAAAAATCAATTCAGTCCTTAGAGAGAATATATTTTTCTTTTATTATATTTCTTGTCCCTTAGGAACGTGTGCGAACATGGCTTTCCACAACATCATATCCTCTGTAGCTCTTCGTAACTTTCGCTTTTTGCTATTTCTCCCTACCTCCCACTATCTCTTTGATATGTCCTGTGAGTGTCTAATTCTCTATGTCCTCCTTCCTCATTAAGAAATTACTTAATTCTTTTAGCAGTTCATTTAAGTTCTCGAAAATCAAAAATACACATCCTATCTATATCTATATATTAGACGCACACTCCAATTATTTATAGGAGCATGTGTTAGGTTCAGCGATGGCGTGAGAGATGTTCGGTTGGTCGTTCCTTCATGACGGGACCAGTTCACACCCTCGATGGTCCCGAAGACTACAGAAGAAGGTCTTGCTGAGCGCCGTTTTCGTTCGCTCGATCACGTACTGCGACGACCAAATGACCAGAGTCATCGACCAATTCGCCCCGTCATCTGCAAACTGGAGACTTCCTCGCAGTAGATGACGAGTGCGCTCGAATCTCAAGCAGATTGATTCGGTACTGGAGGATGTCCCGACGCTCTACCAAGACCGTGTGAGCTGGAGGGACAAGGTGGCTTTCGTGGGCTCAACGTCTTCATGGCATGAGATTTAGCAGCAGCAACGATGAGAAAACGAGCCTTCGCCATACTCCTTTTTCGATTCGAGTCTTTTCACTAATTCCGTTCTATATATGTATGAAGATTATTTGCTTCATTGTGAATTACATAAGTCAATTATGTGACATACGTCATATAAACATAAATGCCATCTTATCAACCTGATAAATAAAAATATATTTCAGGGAAAGAATTTGATAAACTCCCCAAATATTAGGATCTGGAAAAAGAAATTAGAAAACCGTTATTCCATTGCTTACAGGAGCGTTAGTAATAATTAAGAATAATACTGATATACATGTAATGACAAAAGTACACAGGTGTAGGCTTTAAGAAAGCTTTATTCAACTGAGAATATAATGTCCTTTTATAGTCCCAGTAAACAGAAATAGCTCTCTCAAAGAGGAGAGTAATAAAACAAAGGGAAATCGATCTTGATTATTCATAACAATAATAATTGCAAATTACATAAAATTATTACTTTTTATGTAATATTTACATTTTTTTCGATAAAACTTAAAATCCGTTAACACAAACAGAAAGGAACAGCAAAAGAAAACTGTTTATCGTATCTATCGATATTAGATATTGTATCGTTGTAATAACAAATGTATGCAGGTGTAGGCTTTAAGAAAACCAAGTGTAGGCTTTAAGAAAGCTTTATTCAACTGAGAATACAAGGTTCGCATATAGTGTCCTTTTATAGTCCCAGTAAACAGAAATATCTCTCTCTCAAAGAGAAGAGTAACAAAACAAAAGGAGACCACTATTGATTATCCATGACAATATGTATTAAGAAAATCCAGGGAAATACAAAAAAAAAAAATATGTGAGAATGAACACTATTTGGAAAAAAACATTCTTAAAAAAATTACTTTGACAGAAAAATCAACGCATACTTCTAGACTCGTAAAAGATTTGATTAGTGATTGTATCAAACAGAAAATAAGATTATTTGGGAGTGCACAAGTGGCCAAACTGCTTGGAACAGCTCATGTACTCGGGAAAAGGCGTTCTCTAAGCTGCAATATGACTTTCATCATTCGATTAAAAGATCTAAGTGTCGGAGAGGATATCTACTATTACTAATATTACTACTATTGTTAATAATAATAATAATAATAATAATAAAATACAATGATTGTGGCAACTCTGTCAATATTATTCAGCACTTAGAGAGTGCGATTTAAGAAAAGTAAAATAAAAGACAATGTTCATCAACATTTCGCCAGTATGTCTGTCTTCAAGTTATGTTTAAAAATTATATACAAGTATAAAAATATTAAAAAAAAATCTACAAAAAATTACAACTCTGTACAAACGTCGCTTGTTTTGAGAGAAAAAAAATGGCTGTCCTAGTAATCAATTGGTACCGGTAACTGTAATAGTAATTGATTCCCTTGTTGCACCAAAGTGGGAGGGTCGGTATATTATCGACGCCAGCGCGACTTTGGTTGTGTGGACTGGGTAATTTATGGTCTTAGCCCATGTAGACGCACATGAACTATCCACTTTAATCTGGCCTTGTGCCATATCCCGTCACTGTCGGGGTCGAGTAAATAAGAGTAGTATCTTTTTTTTCCTTATCAACTGTATTTCTGTCTACGGACAGTTCACTAAAAAGCTTAAGAGATGCTTGGTTCTGGGGTTTCTAATCCTGCTTCAGCACCTCTCTTACTGTACAAAAGAGGGAGAGATGGTGAATACCAACGCCAGCGTATCAGTGGTCACTCGGAATGAGTAATTTTTTGTCACAACGTTTTCTCTCTCACAAACAAATAAATAAACATCCCATCATTAAATAAAAAACCCCGACAAGTAAATAAACATCCCATCATTAAATAAAACCCCCAACAAACTAGAAACACATACCATTAACTTTTCAATAGGGTGTTGCGTACTTTTAGCATAGGTTGGGAGAGAGTAACATAGTCACAAAAAAATTGAAAACCACGACAGTGTTTTCTCGTTTTTCCGGACTTCGATTATCCGGGCGTGAAATGAAGAAGGGAACTGAAATTACCCAGACATTTCTATATTATCCGAACTAAATCCAATCTAATATTTCATTTCAGATAAACGTTTTGAGAATTTAGAAAACCATACTTCCGAAAAATCTCCTACATAGGGTAGCAAAGGAAAGCAAGAAGAAAGGACTAAGCATAAACTACAAAAAGACAGGATGCAGGATTATTAGCAAAAGGATGACTCCAAAATGCAAACTATCGTTCGGGAATACTAAAATGAAGCAGGTACAGACATTTAAATATCTGGGAAGTGTGCTAACGGAGGACGGAATGTGCGACACTGAGATCCGAAGACGTATTGGGATGACCAAAGGTGCATTCCAAAAGCTAAGCAGAGTATGAAGAGAAAGGAAAATTTCGTTGCAAAGAAAAGATACGTGATATTTGTCCTCCTGTATAGCAGCGAATGCTGGACAATCTCCTCAAAGATGAGGAAAAGACTTGAAGCAACAAATGTGGTTCTACAGAAAGATACTGAGGACTGATCTAACATGTGAGCAACAAGGAGGTTTTGGAGAGAGAAAGGAAACTTATACTTAACGTAGAGAAGAAGCAGTTAAATTTAATGTAATGAGGAAGGAGGGCTTGGAAAATAGATTGAGGGTCGAGGAAAACAGCGCGTAACATACTTGATGGGTTTGAGCAAATGGTTGGCAGAACAAGGTTTGGGAGAAATAACAAATTAAGCGCCAGAAGGAACAGGAAAATGTGGAGGGCCATGATCGCCTACGTCCTGAAGGGACACGATATATAAAAGAAGAAGATATTTAACATAAGGAAGAAGTAGTTGGATTTTCTGGAGCACGTAATGAGGAAAGAGGGCTTGGAAAATCTGATCCTCACAGGACAGATTGAGGGAACGAGAGACAGAGGAAAGCAGCGCGTAACATACTTGATGGGTTTGAGCGAATGGTTAGCAGAACAGGGCTTGGGGGAAATAACAAAAAGCAAAAACCTATTAAAAGCTACAAGGAAGATGTGGAGGGCTATGATCGCTTACGTCCTGAAGGGACACGGCACATAAAAGATGATATCCAGGGTTCGATAAATTCTGTTCAATTAATTCATGTTAATTCCCTTGATGTTTTCACACAATGAACATAAATTTGAATTATCACCGCACCGGAAAACGTTGACGATATCGCTCAGTTCAAATTTCGACATCCGCAATCTCCAATTGCAAACACCAAAGCAAAGCTTAGGGCCGGCGCGTCTTAATGTCGAAAACCCCGACCGGGGTGGGGCGTTTTTTCCCCCAATGTGGTCTCTGCCATTTTTTTTTCAGCACTGTTTTATGGCCATCCGCCATATTTTTAAAAAAAATAATTTTTAAACTGACATTACATTGTCAGTCATCAACTAATAATATATATCGTATATTGAAAAGGCTGGTGTGGAATCCCCAATGAGGTTGGAGCCCCAAAAGGGCTAGTTTCAGAAGTGTTTTTTTTTCTACCTAAGTTACATTGTCAATCATCAACTATAATAATCGACAGGGCCGGTGCTTACTACCCCGAACCTCTCAATCTAAGGGAGGCTGGTCAGAATTGCTAATTTTAGTAACGCTTATTTTTTTTAAAATTGTAATTTTCTTTCTGAACAGTTCTTTAAAATCAATTAAGGAGAGGGTAATATATCTCAGTAAATCCATTTTTTTTATTCCTAGATCATCCACTAAGGAGGATCACTGATTTTTTTTTTTACTAATAATGATACTAACCAAAAGTCCGCGGCTAGTAATTAAAATTTCTAGACACCATTTTTTACATTTCTAGAAAAATAAAACCGAGAAAATGGTCGCTTAAAAAACAAAAATGTTTAAAGATTTCAACACATGAAAAATTTTCTCGAAAGCTGAAATACTGTTTTTAAAACAAATTTTTAAGACAATCCCGTTTGTGTTGTGTTGGAATCTTTGTAAAACTTTTTTTTTTTCAGCAGAAATGCGTCAACGATTAGTCTTTATGGAAATGTAAAAATTTCGTGACTTAATCATTTCTTTTCGAATAAAATTTAGTCATGAAATATTGGTGGTTATTTTTAAAAAAAAAATAGATTTTCTCAGATTTTAAAAAAAATTCATTATAAAAGTTAGTGATTAATGAATATGTACTGAAATTTTTATTTAAATTGTATAATTCCCTGATTTTTGGTTAAAAAAAAAGCGCTGCTCTCCGTGTACCAATTTTCGTTTTAGGTTTTCCTTCTCCCAGGTTGGGAAACTTTGAAACCAACATGAAGTAGAGAGGAGGGCACCGTATCAAAGTTTTTTTTTAGGTTTCGAAGACCCTAGTGCCGGCTCTGGCAACGCTTATGTTTGGCAAATCTCTAAGTTGGTTACGCTTTCAACCAAAAGTTAACCATAATTCTACTTTCGTCCAGGTACGGGAGTTAGTGGCAGAAGACGCGAGGTCAGTCGGAGAAGATAGTAATCGTCGCATTAAAAAAAAAAAATAATAGATTGAATCATTTTTTGTTTATATAAATGTTAAATTTCTTTCTGAAAATGACTTTTTTCTTTGTTCTTTTTCGATAATTTGCGTATTCAATTATCCGGAATTTTCAATTATCCGGGCATATTTTTTCAATCCCTGTCCCAGCATTGTATCTCCGCCTGGTTGGGTGGTCTTGGGACCGGCGTCGATTCGCTCATATGTTGTATATTCTCTCGTATTCTCCTGGTTTGGTAACGAAATGTTTTTGCTGTCCGGAGATAAAGGACATAAACAAAGATAACTTTAACTTAGCTAGTTTTATTAATGTCATCGACGTTTACATTTTTACCTATCCAGTAAGGTCGCTACCTCCAACTGGGGAGCCGATTCAGACATTAAAGAAAACATGTGTACTTTGTTCGATGTTTAAGAAACAATTCACTGAAAAACTTTCTTTGTCTATCATTCTCACGCACGTTCAGCCAATCAAAATCGACTTCCTTGTTTTGTCTTCCATCTGACCCCAAGGGAAGTCCGAGCAGAGATACCATTCCCCTTAAAAAATTTGTTATTTTTAATAGTTTATCTTTGTTAGTATATCGTATCTACAATCGAGGAGAAAATAATGACATAATCAAGATGTTAACATTCCCCTCTACTTCAAACAAAAGATTAGGAAGGAAACCCCTATCAAAACCGGAAAGAGCTACAACAGCTACTAGACTTGAGAAACCTGTTTTTCTGGAAAATTGTTTTAAGAGAAATATTTTATCAATTTCAGTCGAAAGCAGTCTTTTGGGTCAATGAATGCTAAATGTTTCCTTATAGGGAAACGGCTCATATTACCATAGCCATTCTTGATATTGCTGGAAACTAAGATCATTGTTCGAAATTCTGTTAACGGACTCAAGATTATCAGAATATCAGTCGTCATCCTAAATATTAATCTTGACTCCTTTACAAGTAACTAATAGTATCCATTGTTTTACTGTTTTTTAGTTCAAATTTCCCGGACAAAGAACAACTATGCGATGTGCGTTTTCTTTCCATGTTGTCGAACGATTCTGGTTTTTGGAAGACGAGCTTTGTTTTCTTTTTCGTCAGTTTTGTTATTTTAAGTTTAAATCACGTGACAGCATTACTCTCTGCGACACATAGTGGCGCGACACCCCGAGAGATAAACACTGATTCAACCAAGAAAAATACATGCAACTGTAAATTGATGTAAACATTCTCCTCGACGTTCAACGCACTTGACGAATAGTTGTTTTTTTTTATGGTTTCTTAAATCCTTTAGAATAAAGAAAAAGAAAAAAAAAATCATGGTCAGTGATGAAACAATGACAGACTTTTCAGTAAATTTTGGATATAAGTAATTTTCAAGAAATCATTGGATTTTTATTTTCCCCTGATATTTTCCCAAAACGTAAATTTTGTAGATAACCATTTTTGAATAGACGTCCTGTTTTTTTTTTTTTTTTTTTTTAAATAAGTGTACATTACGTTAATCGGCGAACGTATTTGAAAGACTGAGTAAAGAAAATATGTTATTCGGCAAGGTTCGTGCTGTATCTGAGTGACCTAAAACTAACCGAATCAGGAGCGGCTTTACACTAAAGTGGAGACGCAGCTTTGAACCCTGCAGGATAACCTTTATTAATTTTATCGAATACGCAGGCTGGTAGACGTAATTTATAATGTTAAAAAAATAAGACAGCTCCTCCTCTAAAAAATAAGGACGTTTACTCAAAAAGAGTAAAAAAAAATGACAAAACTACGCTTGGAATAGCACTATATATTGAGTTTGAACATAGATTGCCTATGAGGCGATCCTATCATTGAATTAAGTAGCCCATGTGACCATAGAGGAAACGCATATATGTAGAAAGTAGCTTGGTGTCTAATTGATCGCTATTCTCTACTCTATCAGTATATGGACCGCTATTCTCTACTCTATTCACTATACTATTTCTTTATACTGATCAGTATACGGATTATTATTCGAGCGAGTATTATCGAGCAAGTACTATTAGTGCGAGTACTATTCGAAGGCGTTTGACACCAGTATTGTTCAACGGCGTTACTATAGTTATTATATCGGCGATTGCAAAGTCTCTACTACAACGAGCATTATGAAAGTGGCAATGAGTTTTCGTTGACATCACAAAGGATTCTATATCCTATTCTAAACACACACACATATATATATATATGAAGAAAAATATATAAGGAAAAAAAACAAACAAAAATCCTTATATACAATTATGCTGTTTTAATGTTAATATGTCAACGTCGGACGTTTCGGTCTAATAAAATATGTCATGAAGATGGTTTATTAGACCGAAACGTCCGACGTTATCAATACAACATTAAAACAGCATAATTGTATATAAGGACTTTTTGTTTGTTTTTTTCCGTATATTTTTTTCTTCATACTGTCGGATTTATATCCATATATTTGCTTATATATATATATATTATATATATATATTACACAAACATAGTACCTGTAAAAAAAAAAAAAGGGTGTAATACTATTTACGTATGACTCAGAATATCTATGCCCTGTGCCTGGGATCGCACAAAGGAATCGGTAACCGGGTCTTCATGCAAATCACAAGACTGTACCATCATATTGGGAGACCTGAAAGGAGCGAGAATGGGAAAATATTTTCCAACGAAGGCGATGAAGGATGGACCAAATGGTGCACAGCAAACGATCAAACCCTCAGCAAAACCTGGTTTCAAGAAAACCCACGGCACTTATGGACATGGAGAAGTCCAGGAGGAAACAAAATATCAAATCAACAAAAGGTTACAAAAATGCAGTCTTACATTGTAATACCTATCTAAGCACGGACTGCGGGAGTGATCACCTTAGAATAAAACTACGAAAATTAAAGAAGACCAAGGCATCACCTAAAGTACAATACTACAAACTCCTGAATGACCCAACTTGCAAAATGCATGCTGTTAGAGCTAAAAGCAAATATAATAACTTGAATGAGACTAGAAATTCAAAGTGGAACACAATGAAAGAAACACGCGTGGTAGAGATAGATAGTCTCAAGGAAAACGTGAAAAGAACATACTTTATTGACGAGATCTTGTTTGAAAATTAGGAGAATACAATAAAAAATAAACGGAGAGTTCTTGTCGGTTACATTTAACAAAACCTATTTGGATGAATTCTTGTTTCCTCAATATACCTTTGTACAAATTACTGACGTTTGGAAAAACAGAATATATATACTATTTACATTATTCGGACTACTGTCCTCATCTTTGTCGCCATATTTATTACAACGTTTCGGCCTTTCAGTATCTGTCTATATTTCTGAGATGAGGTATTATGTACACTATTTACATTATTCGGACTACTGTCCTCATCTTTGTCGCCATATTTATTACAACGTTTCGGGCGTTGTACGCTCCGGCCTTCTTCAGGTGGTTGGAATGTTGAACTGAACCCTTTATTTCGCCCACTGGGGTAGACTGTTCTAGTTTCACGTGCCATGTTTAATGGATGTCAGTTATCAGTTATCTCCTGTTAATTCCCCTCTCCAAGTTCTCCACTGCCTTAACCGGGCATTGAACCCACATTCTTTGGGTCCCGTCACTGGATCTAACCAACGCCTTTCTCCACAAGGACACAGTGGATAAAGGCCGGAGCTTACAACGTCCGAAACGTTGTAATAAATATGGCGACAAAGATTTTCCAATAATCCGAATAATGTAAATAGTGAACATAACACCATCTCAGAAATATAGACAAATACGGAATATATATATATATATATATATACATATGTATGTATGTATGTATGTATGTGTGTGTGTGTGTGTGTGTCTGTGAATATAATCAAATAGGTAAATATAGGTAACTGGAAGAGCAAGAGTTCGTATACAAATATATATATGTATACGAACGCTTGCTCGTACATTTTAAACACACAAATATATTATATATATATATATATATATTAAAAGAAAAACAGACCACTTTAAGGTACCATTATAATAATTTATTTCACCAGAGCCCTTTTAAAAGGACGCCCGATCATCAGATAGCACTTCCAAAAATGAAACTAAAATTGATGGATAGTGTAAGTTTTTGTAAAACTACTAAGTCTAATTTCAACCAGCAATGTCTATTTAATATTTTATCATATAAAAGCATTAAGTAGCTTGCCGGTTGAATTTAACAAAATCTGTTTATATGAATTCTTCCTCCATATACTCCTTTATATATATATATATATATATATATATATATATATATATATATATATATATATATATATATAATATAAAGTTTTTTGACATTTGGGAAAGCGGAATAATGTGGAATACCCAAATTTATAACATACTATCAACATCGAGAATACATGAATAAAAAACAATTCTTTCATTTATTTTCTACCCATTCTGAAAGATTTCTATCTCGGACACTTAAAGCAAAGAACATAAAGTGTAAAAGGACTCATTTTCTTTCTCTTTTTCAGTCACGAGCAGCGCAAGCTTGTGAAAAATATAAGATTTCATTATTTTAAACACAGACAAATGCAGACACACACAACTCATTTTTTCATCTTCGATCTGATGAAGCCTAACAGACGAAATGCATAGTCAGGTGTTTTTTCGAAACATGCTTTCATGAACGTTTTTTCAAATATCAATAATTCATAACTCTGTTAGGATTATATACCCAAATTTATAACATACCTGTGTGTGTGTGTATATATATATATATATATATATATATATATATATATATATATATATATATATATATGTGTGTGTGTGTGTGTGTTAAATTCTATTTTTTTTTTTTACCATTCTGCGAATTTAAGTTTTACGCCTTAGCAATCTGCAGGAGGTAGGTATGAAACCAGAATTTAACAACAACAAAAAAAAAAAAAAAAAAAAAAAAATAATGCTTATATTTACAAATCTTTGTGTAATACACTGTGGGATTACCCCGACCTTATCTGTCAGAGAAGTCTCTTAATACAACGCCAGCTAGCGGGTGTTAAATTGCATAAAAGGAAAGGACAATACAATTTTAGAATCAACTTTTATTTCTGAATTAATGTATACAGCGGAGAAATGGACAGCGACTCGGATTGAAGAATCGGAGAGCGGAGTTCGAATTCCAGTCGAATCCATTACATTCACTTGCATGCTAATATCCTTGGGAAAGATATGAATCCTCGTTTTCTCCCACCAACTATGGGTAAATAGTAGGGCAGACCGGGTTCTATAGCCTTGGATGGTAACTGGTCTACCGCTGAAAGAAATGGCAACCTACTGCAGGAAAAAAAATCTGCCTCGTCAGTCATGTATTGAAAGATACATGATCGCATAAGCGTGTATCACGCATGGCACACAACTGAATGGAGGCATGGTGGAGTAATGAGTAGCGGCTCGGACTGATGTATCGGAGAGCCGAGTTCGAATCCCAGTTGAATCCATTACATTCACTTAGGTGATAATAAGCTTGGGAAAGGTAGGATTCCTCGTCTTCTCCTCCTAGTTATGGGTAAATAGTAGGACAGACCGGGTTCTGTAGCCATGAATAGTAACTGGTCTACAGCAGAAAGAAATGACACACTTCAAAAGGTCGAACTCTTTAGATTTCACGTGGAACCCATTTATTGAGTTTCTTTACCTTGCCAATTTTCTTGAGATGGTTCGATATTGTAGAAAAGTTGTCACCCACTATTTGAGACATTACTCTGACACTTTGAAGTGTTTTTTTTTTATTCTTCCCATTAATGTTTCAGATTTTAATTGTAGATGAACGCCCTCTACCATCTTGATCTTCAAGACTTGTATCCCTAGTTCGGAACCTCAAAACCCAGCAAAGTACAGCCCTGATCACAAGTGAATCCTTCATCCCATGTTCTGTTAATGTTAGCAGCAGTTTGAGAAGCATTATAGCCAAGCTTGAACTCATGTAAAAAATAAACACATCTCTTCTTTATTCAAGATGGCGGTTACATAAAGTTTTAAAGATAAAATTCTGAAAGCGATTAATATAAAATTAACGAAGAGGACATTAGGAATGTGTACGGCAGCGAATGTTGGACAATTTCCTCAAAGATGAAGAAAATACGCGAGGCGACAGACATGTGGTTCTACAGAAGGATGCTAAGTATATCATGGAGCGAGTGTGTGAGCAACGATGAGGCTTTGGAGAGGATGCAAACAAGGGGGTGGCTTATACTTAATAACAGGAAGAGGCAGCTGAAGTTTCCTGTGACACATAAAGAGGAAGAAAACAATGCATGGTCATCAGTAAGAGGGGGAGCCGAAAATGCGATTTACAGGTCGGGAACACTAGAATCAGGCAAATGCGGAAGTTTAAATATCTGGGAAGCATTTTGACAGAGGATGGTAAGTGCGACACTGAGATCCGTAGACGTATTGGGATGGCCAAGGACGCCATCCAAAAGCTGGGCAGAGTATTGCGAGACAGGAGGATTTCTTTGATAACAAAGAAAAGAATACTGAGATTTTACGTGACATCTGTCCTTCTTTACGGCAGCGAATGCTGGACGATTTCCTCAAAGATGAAGAAGAGGCTCGAGGCGACGGAGATGTGGTTCTACAGAAGGATGCTAAGGATATCATAGACCGAGCGCGTGAGCAACGATCTTAGAGAGGTTGCAAACAAAGAGGGGGCCTATACTTAATATCAGAAAGAGGCAGCTGAAGTTTCTGGAGCACATAAAGAGGAGGGCCTGGAGAATCTGATACTCATGGCTTGAATAAAGAGAAAGAGAGACAAGGGAAAACAACGCGTAACATACCTAGCGGACTTAAGCAAGTGGATGACAGAACGAGGTCTGGGGGAGGAAGCAGAGAGAAGGAACTTGTTGAGAGCTGCAAGGGATAGAGGAAGGTGGAGAGCCATGATCGCCTACGTCCTGAAAGGACATGGCGCATAAAAAGAAAAGAAAGAATATATTTTTGAGCAACTATTATAATAATATATTAGAACACAATTAAAAGATCCATTCTAATATCGCACATTATTATCCGAACAAGTTTTTCCATTGTATAAAATTGTGTCACGTATGTAGAATAACAATACAATAAACAGCACTTACCGGCGTAAGGGTCCCAGCTAGCGTCCAGCTGGCAGGCAAAAATAAAGCAGGTTGTAACTCAATACAAACCCTGCAAATTAACTGATGAATCAAGCTGGTATTTATACAGAAATACCTCCACTCATGTAACAGCAGCCAATCACACCCCAAGCAATGGATTATCCCACTTTAGCACAATGAGATGCTCCATGACACCATAAATAGCTCTCTTAAGGTTGAGTTATTATTCACTCAGCTTGCTCCACAACTGAGTGTTTATCTTGACCGCGTGATTGTTCTACATGGCGCTTGAGAACAAACTTCTGAAAGCGATTGATATAAAACTAACGTTGGAGACACTTTCGTCATAAGGAATGTATAATATATTTTTGAGCAACTATTATAATATGTTAGAACACAGTTAAAAGGTTTATTCTAAAATCGTACATTATTTTCCGCACAACCTGATGGTTTTGCTCTTCTTCTCCCAAGGGGAAACAAATGTCTATTTTTCAATCTTATCTGTCAATTAAGCATTACTTGTCGTCATTATTCACGTGCGTCAAGTTTAATTTTCAAATACACCTGATGATGCCTAGAGGGAAGTAAAGTAAAAGAAAAAGAACCAGAAAAAAAAAACTATCAAAATTAGAAAATGTATCTTAAGGGAAAATTGTTTCGATGAAATCGTTATTTGAAATAGGTTCTTGTTCGTACGTTAATAAGAAATAGCAAAGGGCTTTGAATAAATTTGTATTCTAAAATTAAGGGGTACATATGAACCAGTGGACGTGCGGACAGTACAAAGGTTACCCCGGTGAGGAAAGAGGAAATGGCGAGTCGAGTTTAAACTCCGGCCCAGATTATTCCGTTTCCTTTCGCACTAATACACTTGAGAAAGGAATGAACCAGTCTCTTCTCTCTCTGATTTCCAGGCTATCGGTCGAATAGCAAGATAGGTTAGGTGCACTAGACTTGGGTGGTAGCCAGTGTAACTCTTCAAAACTGTAGAAAAAAGTCAG
Source organism: Acanthosepion pharaonis (assembly GCA_903632075.3). Classification (NCBI taxonomy): domain Eukaryota; kingdom Metazoa; phylum Mollusca; class Cephalopoda; order Sepiida; family Sepiidae; genus Acanthosepion; species Acanthosepion pharaonis. Next base: position 660,104 of record CAHIKZ030001279.1, read on the forward strand.
TGGGAATCCACTCCATTATATTTTCCAAATAGTTCGTGGTAATTGCCAGATCATAAAGAAACAGAATCTGTAGAGATCTGTGATCGTCTACATTCTGAAGAGGCATAAAATTTCATGAAAAAAAAAAAAAAAAAATGATCCAGTTTGTTTATCTGTCTATATCTCCGAGATGAGGTATCATGATTATTCGGGTCATTATCCTCATCTTCATTGCCATATTCCCAACGTTTCGACAGTTGTACGCTTCGGTCTTCTTTTGGTTAGAAATTCCAGTTACTGCAGAAGGCTGGAGCGTACAACGGCTGAAACGTTGTAAATATGGTAATGAAGATGAGGATAATGTAACCAGATAAGGATAATGTAAATAACCAGTTTGTTTAGTATAGGGAACAGATACAAATTTATTCATTTTTTTTTTCTTTCTTCCTCAGTTTTTTTTCTGAAGTTATTTATTACTTTCTATCTTTTTCACTTTCTTTACACTTTGTATTCTAAAGCTTCTTTCTTTCTTTCTTTCTTTCTTTCTTTTGTATTTCTTCGTCCCCTTTTTTATTCAACGTATCTAATAATTTTTATTTTTTATTCGGATTTTTTTACAGGTTCATCCGTTCTTTCTTTTTTATATTCTTTCTTTCCTTTTTATTCGACGTAATCTATTTTGGACAGAAAAGCTATTCAAAATACCGTTCGATTATAATTTATTCATTAACATAGGTTCAGTCGATATTAATAACACCTTTGTAATGATTTAAAAGAATCATATTAAAAAGCGTTTTTGTGAAACTCTGAGAGAGAGATTGAGTGATTGAGAGAGAGAGAGAGAGAGAGAAAGAGAGAGAGATTAAGTGATTGAGAGAGAGAGAAAGAGAGAGAGAGATTAAGTGATTGAAAGAGAGAGAGAGAGAGATTAAGTGATTGAGTGATTGAGATAGAGATTGAGTGATTGAGATAGAGAAAGAGATTTAGAGATAGAGAAAGAGATTTAGAGAGAGAGAGAGAGAGAGAAATAGATTTAGAGACAGAAATTGAGATAGAGATTGAGAGAGATTGAGAGAGATTGAGAGATAGAGATTGAGAGAGATTGAGAGATTGAGAGAGAGATTGAGAGAGAGAGATTGAGAGAGAGAGATTGAGAGAGAGAGAGAGAGAGAGAGAGAGAGAGAGAGAGAGAGAGAGAGATTGATTTCCAGTTCTTCATCGATTTTTAAGAATTCGCCAATCAAAATGGTTCAGTAAACTCCGGAATATGAGATGTAGCAATATCTGCAGAATAAAGAATTTGTGGAATCTTTCCAGCCAAATTCTTCCAAACAATTTAGGCGTGACCCCTTCAGAATTGAACCGTACGTATCCGGATAGAATGTCATGCCTTTCCCAGTGATCAAATCGAATTTCGTGTCACAGTATTGTGCAAAAAATAAAGTTGAAATTTCTTAAGTATATCTTGAGGAAAGGGTGTTTAGAAAATCTAACACCCCCGGGGCCATAATGAAAGAAAGAATGACAGAGAGAAACAATGAATAACTTACCTAATACGTTTTTGTGAATGGATGGCAGAACAGAGTCAAAGATGGTTAGTAAGGCAACAAACTTTGCTTAGAACAATAAGCGAAAGGAAGTTGTGGAAAGACATGTTCGCCAATGTCCTGAACCTACGCCGCGTATAAAAGAAACGCTGAAATGGTCTAACAGAAGATGTCTGTTGTAATCATAATATTGAGTGATAGCAACACAAAGTGGACACAAATAACATAATCCTACCAAACACTTACTATTACTTTCCTATGATAAGTTTGAAAGATTTTGTTTCCATCAATTTGTATTTTTGTGAAATATCCATTTTTTCTGACCAGCAACTAATCTGTCTCAATTTTGGACAATTTTGCGCTTATACCGAGTATAGATTACGGCTAATAATGCAAGACTCTTCGGTCAATCGAATTGAGTTCTCTGAGTCAAGGTGTGTTTATCTAAAAATGAATACGCTTAAATTCACCTTCATCCCTGCCGTGCGCCAACGGCTTAGTGGTAGAATTCCCGACTAACGCAAATTCAGTCAAGTTTCGATCCTATCTAGAGGCAACCGGACGTCTAGCCACACTGATGAGCTGTTGATAGGTCATAAAAAAACAAATTAATCGTATACTTGCAACTTTCCACCGTTTTAATCTTCGGACTAAGTATTCTGTAGTTTCTTTGGAATTTCGAGCCAAACACTTTATCTAATCTATGGGAGTAGATAGTTCTACCAACTCAAAGGTTTGAACTCATACCTGTCAAGTGGCTTACGGCCACATCATGTTGAAAGACTGGTTCCCGTACGATTACTGCTAAGCAACATCGAGCCTGGTCAGTACCTAGATGGGTGACCGCATGGGAATACCAGGTGCTGTAAACTTGGATGTGCGGGTGGTGTAATGGATAATGGCCGAGTTCCAATTCCCGTTGTATTTGTTATATTCACTTACGCGCAAATACTTTTGGGAAAGGCATGAATCCACCTTTTCTCCCTCCAATCTATGGGTTAATTAGTAAGACTTGTATCATTAAAACATTATTATCCCAAGAAAAAATTATTACAATTTAAACATATTTCTGGCTTTAAATAACCTTCAAAGGGTTGATAAGTTGTGGAAAACGAATCAACCAAAAATCCTACCTGCAAGAGAACGAGATTTATTTTTATCAATGCGTTAATCCACCCGGGGTAGATTGCTCTGTAAATACTCACTAATCTTATGCGCCTTTGTACCTTAAATATATATTATTAACAATATATATGTCTCTCCAGCACTACTAGTCCAAGGGATTGAACTCAAAACATTCAGGGAATCAACACTTTAATCAACGCAGCCATATGATGATTTTTTAAGCGTAGCTTAGATATAGTACAAGGCCGAATGTATGGGGCACCCAGTGCGGATCGAACTCACTACTTAGTCGTAATTGATGTAGCGGAACAAGCTTGCTAACCGTTACACCACGTCGAAGTGCTCAAATGATTTTGTAAGCGTATCTTGGATGTGGCACAAGGCCGAAAATATGGGGCAACCGCGAGGATCGAACTTATTATTCCTACGTAAATTGATCTAGCGGAACAAGCTTTCTAGCCATTACACCACACCGATGTGCTCCCCACGAGGCCATATGTCTCTTTTTTTCATATACTGAGATTCATCAAATACAGGGCTCGTGAGCCACTCAAAGTAGATGGTTACTGTTAAAATAATGATGGTGAACGTGGTTGGGATATGAATTAAAAAGGTAGTAGAAAGTGAAGATTGTGAGGATAAAGAAAATACATAAATATTGATACTTACTATGAAGAGATTACTGTATATACTCGTATATAAGTCGACTTCGTATATAGTGCTAACCTTGAATTCTTTTTGAGAAGAAGAAACTTTTTTTTTTCATACAGCTCGTGTATAATGCGACCCCCACCTTCTGAGCAATTACTAGTTGGCCTAATGAAGTCAAATATTGAAGTACTGGGCATGATCCTGGACACATAGTTATAGGAAATAAATGGTTAAGCTGAGCCAGAGGTACCGTAAGAAAGTAGGCCTGCCAGGTAGGTTACAGTCATCGAAAATGTATGAATTTTAATCCAACCCTAGAAAAAATTTCCCTGTGTATAGTGCAAACGCTCACCGAAAATACATGATTTTTAACCGTTTAAAAAAAATTACCTGTGTATAGTGCACTCCCTTATTTTTATTTATTTATTTTTATTTTGCATAAAAAATAATCATAAAAATCAGCAATATACTCGAGTATATACTGTATGATTGCAGTGATCAGGAGAGCACCCACGCAGGAGGCTGTTCTATACAGTGACAGTTCTTCAAAAGAAAACATCCTAGTGTTACAGTCTCCTTCGTAGGTGCTTCCCTGATCACTACAATCATACCGTATTTACTCGAGTATTTCGCTAGTTTTTATAATCAGTTTTTCCGTAAAACATAAGGTGTTGCAATATAAACAGGTAATTGCGCAGAATCTGGACTCGCAATTTTTTCTAAATTCCTTAAAACATGGAAGAAAATGATTGCGTTTCTCCTCTGTCAAGTAGCACACCGCGTGTGTGCTGATTGTAAAGGTCTGAAACGTTTCCAGCAGTTAAGAATTTTATAGGAAATGTCATAGGGTGTGTGTTCGGCAGACATCGAACGTTTAAACTTGTGTATGAGTGAAACAAGAAGTTCCTACTGAGACAAGCGTGGTTATCGCCATTTAAATACAATGTAAGGCTCTAAATATTCGGTATCATGTCTATCCCTGATTCGAATGGTCGCTGGAAGAGACTGACAAAGCTTAACTTGTTTGTTTGCTTTGTTTAACAGCATACCAACTCATTATGGGTTATTTAACGCAGAAATTTAATTTTCTTGCGAGCTTTGCAGTAATAAAATATGACATGTTATTCTACTTTCACAATTGAATACATGGTAGATAATATACTGTAGTGTTCATATACATGTTTGCGTGGACATCATTACTAGAGGCAGTGATATATGTGATATATGATATATTGTAGTTTTGTTGAAGTTATATTTTGTAATACAGTTTTATTTTTTTTTTAAATTGTAGAATATTATATGGATTAAATTCATGAACGTGTTCTTTCATGTTGGTTGATTTTATTTAGCGGCATATCAACATCTCTATGGGTTATTTAATGCCGAAATATAAATATTTTTAACGCAATTGTATACCTTTAAGTATAGATTAATTGTATTTTTTGTCATTTTCCTATAAACCGTACCGTTGGTCATTTTGCTTTAAATGTGTATTACTGGTAATTTTACTATAAATATGTATTTTTATAATTTCATAGGGTTTTGTTTTTGTTTGAGGAAGTAACTATTTGTACATAGCTGGGACCGTGACAGGTGCTAACACCCCTGATCAGGGTGGACCTAGGAACAGTTACAAATAAGACGTTCCACGCTCCTCAAAACCTTCAATCACCCGATCAGAGGCCTGGCTTGCCGGATTTAGCTTATCGTCATACCCAGGACTGTGAGAGGAAGACACGATTACAAATTAATAAAAAAAAATAAAAAATAAAAAAATAAAAAAAATACGTATTCCGAAATTAAAAACATCACTACCACACACTAATACATACACAGAAAGCACACACACAATTAAGCTGAAAATCGAATCATCCTTGATAATGGCTAAAGTTATAGCCGAAAGCGCTCGGAAATATAAACATTTATCCAGAAAAGAAAGTTCTTGTCAGAACACAAGAAAAATTAAATAAAAAACTTAACTGTAGTACATTGTCTATCGTTTTTAATGAAACATGCATAACATTATATATATATAAAATATATATATATATATATATATATATATATATATATATATATATATATTTATATACATCTCTCTCTCTCTATATATATATATATATATATATAAAATATATATATATTTATATACATCTATATACATCTCTCTCTCTCTCTCTATATATATATATATATAAAAATATATATATATTTATATACATCTATATACATCTCTCTCTCTCTATATATATATATATATATATATAAAAAATATATATATATTTATATACATCTATATACATCTCTCTCTATATATATATATAAAAATATATATATATTTATATACATCTCTCTCTCTCTCTCTATATATATATATATATATATATATATATATATATATATATATATATATATATATATATATATTTATATCTCTCTCTATATATATATATATATGTGAGACCACGACATAAACATAAATGCCGTTTTAATGATTCAGTAAACAAGTTATTCAAAACCTGTGAAATCAATCAGAATAATTGGGAGAATGATACTACCGACTGATTAAAGTGGATGAAACCGATTTACGAGGGAGGAAAGCTCTTTGGGGGAAAAAAAGTAGACAGTCACGTAGAGGCGAAAATGGCAGCAAGCAACGGACTGTCGATAGATGATGACAATACAATTTTTGCGTGTGGCCATTCCTTCCTCTTTCAAGCTGGTCCGACGAACCATATGAGTAGCCATACACGAAGATCTCCAACGGACTCACGTAAACCACTTTCCCCGGATTGATCCTGCCCAATTTGCAATAAAGTATGTAAATATTGATCCGAATTAGTTCCATACGTGAAATCTGACAGTATCAATGGACAATACAATAAGCTGTCAAAACTAGATTCTTTGTGTTGTCTTTGCAGAAAAAAGTGTAAATCCGTTTCAGGGATTAAGTATAATTTCACATCACATAATTTTTAGATCACTTGTACATATTTCACAGATTTTATTTATTTAGTTTCCACACGCAAATGCGTATTGTCATCATCCATCGACACCAAACGGAGGATTTTCGGACATCTATTTATATGAACATTTTTTCTTGTTTTGGTGTGAGGAATTCGTTCCCGAAATTTGTAAAAGTATTTTTGATACACTATATATAAATATATATATAGCTGGCCACTCGTATTCGAGGATACCCGTCTACTAGGGCGGTTAGCCAATACCTATTGTCGATTCAACACCTGTGCGGAACTTAGTTTCTGTGAAAGAGCGTGTTATTTAGCGTGATCAACAATTTGAACAAGGCCAGCACAGCTATCTACCCAATTTAACACACAAGGCTTGAGTCAACCCGCGGTATGTTTTTCAGACATTGGGATCGACGTCTCCAGTCTGATAACATTAAGAAGTGTCCTCCCCAACAAATCAACCATTGGGAAATTCGAACACGGGTCTCATGGTCAGAAAGCGAACGTTCTAACCACTCGGTCACGTGCCCATAATATATATATATATAGTAGTACGGATTTACACTTTTTTTCTGCAAAGACAACACAATGAATCTAGTTTTGACAGCTTATTGTATTGTGCATTGATATTGTCAGATTTCACGTATGGAACTAATTCAGATCAATATTTACATACTTTATTGCAAATTGGGCAGGATCAATCCGGGGAAAGTGGTTTACCTGAGTCCGTTGGAGGTCTTCGTGTATGGCTACTCATATGGTTCGTCGGACCAGCTTGAAAGAGGAAGGAATGGCCAAACGCAAAAATTGTATTGTCATCATCTATCGACAGTCCGTTGCTTGCTGCCATTTTCGCCTCTACGTGACTGTCTTTTTTTTTCTGTAACTAAGTTCCGCACAGGTGTTGAATGTTATATGTGAGATATATATATATATATATATATATATATATATATAAGCTTGAAGCAAATATCTTATTTACACTACATACTCTGCAGCAGCATTCTCAGCGCCTGGGAAATATATTGGCCTACCTTATGCCATTTTTAGTGTTTTATAGATATACATTTCCCTTTTGAGGAGTCAGTTATAATGTCGTGTACAGCATTCTAAGTACTAATCTGAAGTGGCAGTTAAGAATAAGTTTGGAGTACAGTAACATACGTTAATTTTTGCACAATAGTAGCAGCGGAATAAAGGAAAAATCTTTCCTCCTTGACAACGCAAAACCGAACACTGCAAGACTAACACAGGAAAAGGAAAAAAAAATGGATCTCGGCTTTTATGTTCTAAAACATCCTGCCTATACACCTGTCCTTGTACCAACCGATTCCTACATTTTTCGATCATTCCAAAAACGCTTTGATGTGAAAAAACTTTCTTGTTTATTAAATAAAAATTAGATTAAAGAATTCGCTGAAAAGTTTTTTCTCCACCAAAACATGCGGAATTTTACCGAAAATATCACCAGACAGTTGCATGACACCTGGCATATAAGTCATTGCAAATAGTGGTTAATAGAATAAAATTAATGTCTAGGTTTTTTTTTTAAATAATATTAAACACAACACAAACAAAAATTATCAATGAGTTAAGCTCGGCGAATAGAATTAAAAGGTCTTAATTTCTTTTATTAAAAGCTCACTTTGATGTAATTAAAACTCGTTCTGTTAACATGTCGCATTTTTTTAAAAATCATTTCACCCTAAGTAAGGCAATAACGCCACTAAGACTTAATGGGTTACTGGGAGTGGAAGGGAATAAGAAAACTTTAAGGAGAAGAAAGGACAATAAAAGAACAGAATTCAGGAACACAGAAGATTGACGTTGCATTTAAATTTTTGAAGATTGTAGGCGACATGGAAGCAAGAAACCGAAAGAGATTTGCATAGAAAAGAAACTATTCTAATAGAACTTACAGTTGCATCTAGCTATTTCAATAGTAAAACATATGAGACCTAATTGCCAATCTAGTAGCATGCTTAAATTCACGCAGTCGAGTCACCAAGGAGTAGAGTTCATTAGAATAACTACCCTGAAAATATTTATAGAAAAGACAGTGGGAAGCCTCGTCACGGCCCTGGGAATTTGACTGAAGTCGCGATGCCAGGTCAGGACCGATGACATTACAGACCATTCTTTGAATTTTTCTGAGAATCTAGACATATAAATCCAGAGCAGGAGACAAAATATGGCAGCAATATTCAATGCACGGCAGAATAGTAGATTTATAAATGTGTAAAATGGATTCTGGTACGAAAAATTGTCTGGCATGACACAGAAATTCAACTTTCGTAGCAGCAAACCTAGTAATTGCTTTTTTTAAAGTAGTATTTTCATCTGCAATATTCTTATTGTTTTTTATCATTTCAGTTCATGCAAGGCAATAAAGCCACTAAGAAACAAGGCATTACTGAGCACGAAGAATAAGAAAAAGACATATTATTAAGGAGCGAAAGCAATAAAAGAGTCATCAGGAAGACAGTAGATAACGATTGACATTGCATTTAAATAGAGATCAAAGTTGGCTGGAAAGGATGAAACCGGAAGTGAGTTCCATAAGCACGAAGTGTGGGGAAAAGAAACTGTGAGTATAGAATCTGTAGACGTATTGGGATGGCCATTAGATATTCCAAAAGCTGGACAGAGTATTGCGAGATAGGAGGATTTCTTTGATAACAAAGAAAAGAATACTGAGCTGTTACGTGACATCGGTTCTTCTTTACGGCAGAGAATATTGGACGATTTCCTCAAGGATCAAAAAAAGACTCGAATCAACGGAGATGAGGTTCTACAGAAGGATGCTAAGGATATCATAGACCGAGCATGGGAGCAGCGTGAGGTTGCAAACAAGGAGAAGACTTATACTTAATATCAGAAAGAGGCAGCTGAAGTTTCTGGGATACATAATGAGGATGGAGGGACTGGAGAATCTGATACTCACAGGTCGAACAGAGGGAAAGAGAGACAAGGGAAAACAACGCATGACATACCTGGCGGCCTTAAGCAAGTGGATGACAGAATGTAGTCTGGAGGAGGAAGCAAAAGGAAGGAATGTTTTGAAAGGACATGGCACATAAAAAGAAAGAAGGGCATAGAACTTACGGTTACATCAAAAACAATTCAACTGTAAATTGATGAGGACTAGTTGCCAATCTAGAAGTGCCCTTAAATTCATAAATTCTAGGTATCATTTCTGAGAGTTCCTCGAAGAATTACCATGAAAATATTTATAAAGAAGGCACAGGGAAGCTACATTACGGCAGTGGGAAATTGACTGAAGCCGAGATGCCAGGTCAGGACCAATAATATTGCTGATTCTTTGGATCTTAACTAGAACCCCTAAATATGAAGCAGAAGCACCGAACACTATGTGACAGCAATATTCAAAGCATAGACGAATAGTAGACTGACAACTATGTAAAATAAATTCTGGAGAGAAAAATTCTCTAGCACGACACAGTGAACCAATATTTTGAACAACAGACATAGCAATAGATTCAATATAATCTTTCCCCTTCATGTTTACCCAAATAGATTATTTTAGTACTAGTACAATCGGCTTTTATGATATTTTCCAGTGTCTATTCTACGCAACGGTAGGCAGAATCCAATTATACTTAAAACATGATTTTATCGTTTCTTTTATTGGTCGTTCCTGAGTTACGATTCGTCAGTCCTGGGTTTGATGATAAACTACATCAGGCAGCAAGGCATCTGATCGAGAGATTGGAGGTTTTGAGAACCACCTCTTAACTGCTGTTGTTCCCAGAGTCACCCTGAACAGAGGAGGTAGCACCTGTTACGGTCTCAGCTATGGGCAAATAATGCCCCCAACCCCGCAAACAACACTATAAAAGTATAAAAATACATATTTACAGTAAAATGAATTTCAATACATATTTAAAGCAAAAGGACCAACAATACATTTTATAGGAAAATGACCAAAAATACATTTTATCTGTAGCTAAAGGCATGCAATTTCGTTCTAAATAAAACGTTGGAACGTCTTATTTGTAACTGTTCCCAGGTCCACCCTGATCAGGGGTGTTAGCACCTGTCACGGTCCCAGCTATGTACAAAGTTACTTCCTCAAACAAAAACAAAACCCTATGAAATTATAAAAATACATATTTATAGTAAAATTACCAGTAATACACATTTAAAGCAAAATGTCCAACGGTACGGTTTATAGGAAAATGACAAAAAATACAATTAATCTATACTTAAAGTTATACAATTGCGTTAAAAATATTTATATTTCGGCATTAAATAACCCATAGAGATGTTGATATGCCGCTAAATAAAATCAACCAACATGAAAGAACACTTTCATGAATTTAATCCATATAATATCCTACAATTTAAAAAAAAACAAACTGTATTACAAAATATAACTTCAACAAAACTTCAATATAAAACACATATATCACTGCCTCTAGTAATGATGTCCACGCAAACATGTATATGAACACTACAGTATATTATCTACCATGTACTAAGTTGTGAAAGCAGAATAACATGTCATATTTTATTACTGCAAAGCTCGCAAGAAAATTAAATTTCTGCGTTAAATAACCCATAATGAGTTGGTATGCTGTTAAACAAAGCAAACAAACAAGTTAAGCTTTGTCAGTCTCTTCCAGCGACCATTCGAATCAGGGATAGACATGATACCGAATATTTAGAGCCTTACATTGTATTTAAATGGCGATAACCACGCTTGTCTCAGTAGGAACTGCTTGTTTCACTCATACACAAGTTTAAACGTTCGATGTCTGCCGAACACACACCCTATGACATTTCCTATAAAATTCTTAATAACTGCTGGAAACGTTTCAGACCTTTACAATCAGCACACACGCGGTGTGCTACTTGACAGAGGAGAAACGCAATCATTTTCTTCCATGTTATAATGAATTTAGAAAAAATTGCGAGTCCAGATTCTGCGCAATTACCTGTTTATATTGCAACACCTTATGTTTTACGGAAAAACTGATTATAAAAACTAGCGAAATACTCGAGTAAATACGGTATGATTGTAGTGATCAGGGAAGCACCCACGCAGGATGTGGTTCCACTAGGACGTTTTCTTTTGAAGAACTGTCACTGTATAGAACAGCCTCCTGCGTGGGTGCTCTCCTGATCACTGCAATCATACAGTATATACTCGAGTATAGTGCTGATTTTTATGATTATTTTTTATGCAAAAATAAATAAATAAATAAAAATAAGAGTGCACTATACACAGGTAATTTTTTTAAACGGTTAAAAAACATTTATTTTCGGTGTGTGTTTGCACTATACACAGGGAAATTTTTTCTGGGGTGAGATTAAAATTCATACATTTTCGATGACTGTAACCTACCTGGCAGGCCTACTTTCTTACGGTGCCTCTGGCTCAGCTTAACCATTTATTTCCTATAAATATGTGTCCAGGATCATGCCCAGTACTTCAATATTTGACTTCATTAGGCCAACTAGTAATTGCTCAGAAGGTGGGGGTCGCATTATACACGAGCTGTATGAAAAAAAAGTAAGTTTCTTCTCAAAAGAATTCAAGGTTAGCACTATATACGAAGTCGACTTATATACGAGTATATAAAGTAATCTCTTCATAGTAAGTATCAATATTTATGTATTTTCTTTATCCTCACAATCTTCACTTTCTACTACCTTTTTAATTCATATCCCAACCACGTTCACCATCATTATTTTAGCAGTAACCATCTACTTTGAGTGGCTCACGAGCCCTGTATTTGATGAATCTCAGTATATGAAAAAAGAGACATATGGCCTCGTGGGGAGCACATCGGTGTGGTGTAATGGCTAGAAAGCTTGTTCCGCTAGATCAATTTGCGTATGAATAATAAGTTCGATCCTCGCGGTTGCCCCATATTTTCGGCCTTGTGCCACATCCAAGATACGCTTGTTCTGTTAGATCAATTACGACTGAGTAGTGAGTTCGATCCGCACTGGGTGCCCCATACATTCGGCCTTGTACTATATCTAAGCTACGCTTAAAAAATCATCTATGACTGCGTTGATTAAAGTGTTGATTCCCTGAATGTTTTGAGTTCAATCCCTTGGACTAGTAGTGCTGGAGAGACATATATATTGTTTTAGTGGAAGAAATGGACAAGCGGTGCAAAGGCGCATAAGACTAGTGAGTATTTACAGAGCAATCTACCCCGGGTGGATTAAAACATTGATAAAAATAAATCTCGTTCTCTTGCAGGTAGGATTTTAGGTTGGTTCGTTTTCCACGGCTTATCAACCCTTTGAAGGTTATTTAAAGCCAGAAATATGTTTAAATTGGAAGAATTTTTTCTTGGGATAATAATGTTTTAGTGATACAAGTCTTACTAATTAACCCATAGATTGGAGAGAGAAAAGGTGGATTCATGCCTTTCCCAAAAGTATTTGCGCGTAAGTGAATATAACAAATACAACGGGAATTGGAACTCGGCCATTATCCAATTCCTGGCCATTATCCATTACACCACCCGCACATCCAAGTTTACAGCACCTGGTATTCCCATGCGGTCAGCCATCTAGGTACTGACCAGGCTCGATGTTGCTTAACAACAGTAATCGTACGGGAACCAGTGTTTCAACATGATGTGGCCGTAAGCCACTTGACAGTTATGAGTTCAAACCTTGGAGTTGATAGACCTATCTACTCCCATAGATTAGATAAAGTGTTTGGCTCGAAATTCCAAAGAAACTACAGAATACTTAGGCCGAATATTAAAACGATAGAAAGTTGCAAATATACGATTAATTTGTTTTTTCATGGCCTATCATCCTTTGCCGGTTTTTTAAGACCAGAAAATATTTCTAGATTGTAAGAATGTGTTTGGTGTTAATAATAATTTACTGATACTATTTCTACTAATTAACCCATATATAGGGGGGAAGAAAAAGTGGATTCATACGCTTCAGAAAGGTATTTGTGAAGGGTATTTCAATTCCGCGTTGTTATCTATTACACCACCCGCACATCCAAGATCGTTGGTATTCGACAAGGGGTTACCTATCTAGGCAGTGACTAGGCTTGACGTCAATGATCGTACGAATACGGATGTTTCAACGTAATCCCTGCAAGCACGTGAAACAGTCATGTTTGTCGGAACAGCAAAGCATTATATTCGGTATGGCATCGACTTACTCCTTTGGAAATATACAAATGACGAATGAACGTTGCTTAACGTTCGCACGGGAACTAGTATTTTAACGTGATATGGTCGTAAGTATGAGTTCAAACCTTGGAATTTGTAGAATTTTAAAAGAAAAATGTTGATATCCTGAGGTGAGATATTGTAATTATTTACGCTATTTACATTGTTCGGACTGTTGTCCTCATCTTTGTTTTCATATTCACAACGTTTCCTTTGTTGTACGCTCCGGCCTTCTTCAGGATATGTCTATACTTCTGAAGTGAGGAACTGTAATTATTTACATTTAAAATTCATACACTGATGTCCTCAAGTGCACATGGCACAGTGGATAAAAGCGTTGGTTGTATACAGTGGTTTGACCCAGAGTCACGACTTCAAGTCAGTTTTACAGCTGAAGTGAACAGAGAACTTGGAGAGTTGAGTTAAAGGGAGATAAGTGATATTGAGACACCTCGAAGAGACATGGCACGTGGAAGTAGAACAATCTACCCCGTTGGAGGAAATAAAGGGTTCATTTCGAAATTCCAATTACCTGAAGAAAGCCGGAGCGTATAACGGCCAAAACGTCGTGAATATGGCAACGAAGATGAAGACAACAGTCCGAATAATGTAAAAATTTAAAATATAGCGTTTCCACAACATCTGCACTTCTCCTCAGTGCATAATTATAATCAACGTTTACAACTTCCCCACCAGATATATATACTTCCACATTTTAATTGTCTTATCTAATTGATGGATAGATAGAAAGCCTAAAGGAGGGAACATATAATGAGAGGTTGAAATAACAAAAGCACACGAAAGTATATATATGTGTGTGTGTGTATGTGTGTGTGTATGGACCTCAGTGCCCTTTTTATATTTACATATGCTCTATCTCTGATATTGAGCACCTTTACCCATAAATAAAGCATAACTTAAAACTATATTTTTATCATTTTTTTTAAGCGTATCACCTCAAGCAAGGCGAGAAGCCACTAGGACGCAAGGGGTTACAGAAGATTTGGAGCAAGATCAGATAGGAGTGATAGAGGAAAGGATGAGGAGAAGGATAGTGGATAGATCAAGGCAACTGGAGATGTCGATTGACATTACATTTGAATAGTTGGAGATTATAGCTCTCAGGGAAGGGAGTTCCACAGGCGAGAGGTGCGAGACATGAAGCTATTGGAGTAGAAGAGACGGCTACATTTAAGAGTTTCGACAGTGACCTCCTGATAAACAGTAGAGTACTTTCATTACATTTTTAACCTATCACGCACATCAGAACTGCTCTATTTCTGACACTGAGCACTTTTATCCATAAATATAGCATACTTTAAAACTATAATTTTATCATTATATCTATATCTATGGTGTATTCTCCCGTCGTATGAGGGTCAAGCAGCTCAGTTCCTAGGAAACGACAGCCCAGACACCACAGCACATATGATTTGATTATAGTGGTGAAGGCTTTGTGCAGAACCAACCACACTTTTTGAAGGGCCAAATACAGAAACCTGTTGCACTAAGTGCCACAAGTTCCCCAAACGACCGTCCTCAGGTTTTGAATTCAGTGTTGTCCTTCTCCTAGACCAGTTGCCATCCAAGGCTATAGAACCCAGTCTATCCTGCTGTTTACCCATAGCTGGAGAGAGAAGAAGAGGATTAATACCTTTCCCAAGGGTATTAGCACGTAAGTGAATGTAATGGATTCGACTGGAATTAGAACTCGGCTCTCCGATTCCTTAATCCGGGCCTCTATCCACCGTCCCTTATATATATATATATATATATATATATATATATATATATATATATATATATATATATATATGTGTGTGTGTGTGTGTGTGTGTGAAGTGTTACATGTGTGTGTCTGTGTTTTAATAATTTCACCCAAAGCAAGTCAAAGTCACAAGCGAGAAAAGGAACTCCATAGAACTTACGGTTACACCTAGCCTTTCAACAATAAAACGGCGAGACCTAGCTGCCAATTTAGTACTGCGCTTAAATACATAAAGTCTAGGTAACAAAGGGGAAAACTCATCAGAACCATTACCATGAAAGTATTTATAGAAAATACACAAGGAAGCTACGTTACGGCGGCGGGAAAGTGACTGAAGACGAGATGCCTGGTCAAGACCAGGAACATTGCAGATTCTTCTCTGGGTTTTAACAAGGATCAATAAATATATAGCATGAGAACGAGACAATATGTAGCAGCAATATTCAAGGAATGGACGTGTATACATACATATATATATATATATATATATATATATATATATATATATATATATATATATATATATTATTATATTTTATGAATAGGTGTATAGAGATGTACATTTGTAGGTGTGTCATGTATTGACATTTTTTATATGACTACTTTAATATAGATGTTAACATGCAGATATAATAAAAATAATTGTATACACCTTTGTATATCTATGTAAATGTGGATGTATATACTATATTTGTATATGTAGATATGTAATTTGTGTGTATATGTATATTGTATTGTAAACTGCACATTAAATATGTATGTGTATTTAAATTATATGATTGTATTTGTATGTATGTGAGAGTTATTACGCCTACCTTGAATCTTTGCTGGCATGTGCTAATCAATTTGGGCCTCCAACCATTGAGCTCTCCCTATGTAGTCGGCTTCACACTGACATTTATATTGATATATTACTGTGCTTATAGAATGTGTTGGAAGAACATCTTTATAAGCAGCTCCCAACACAGTTTGGAACGGAAATACCAGTCGCTGATTTGCCGAAAATAGCAAGATTTAACACTGAGAAATTTGCTTAGTAAGTCCAGTGCTGACCTCACCAGTCCAGGGGAGTTGCAAATACACATGACATTTCTCTAGGACAGCCAATTTGGGTTTCTTAAATTGTGCCGTCTTGGGACCAATGTTTGACTGCACAATGTCCAATCGGTAACCATTATCCATTAACACCTTAGTCGCAAACTCAATCTCCGATCGTAACTCAGTTTGAAAACAATTTTTAACAGCTCGATGCACCGGCGTCATAATAAGATTCAGTTTCTGCTGCCTCGAGCAAAGAGAGCTCCAACGTGTATATAAACCCATGAAAGTAGGCTTGCTGTACACAGAAGTAGAAAAATGAATATCTAAACTGTGTATTAATACACGAAGAAACGCCAAAGCCATATTGTTTTCCTTTTCACGTGTGAATCTTAGAGCTGGATGCAATTCATTAAGTAACCTATATAACATAATTGGTTGATTGTACGAGTCCTTAACCTTTGCACATAAAATCCAGCGAATATGTTGGCCAGGACAGCCCCCAATGGACTACCCATGACATTACCGTTGATTTGTTTGTACATCATGCTGTAAAAGCTGAATTCTACAGACTCCGTGACCAACTTCATAAACTCAATGAGAACAGCCTCTGAAATAAGATGGAGGATAAGTGACTCCAATAAAAGATATCAGAATATGTATAAATCAATATAACTGTCAGGGAGAAGCTGGCTACATAGAGAGAACCTGAATTGATCAGCACGTGTCAGCTAAGATTCGCCAGGGCAGGTATGATAATTTGCATTAACTGGTGAATACATCTTTATCGTACGGGTTGTGCAATGTCACTTACCAGGGATTCTTTTACAATGGTCAGCTCTGATTAACATTAAAAATTTTAGAGGCTATATATATTGTGACCAGGCAGCCTTCTTTCTGTTTGCAGAAAGAGTGGTTGCTTGGTGTCAATGTAATAAGAGTGTAATATTTTTTCTTTCCTGCTGACGCACCGGTTGGTCTTCCTCTGGCTGTCTGTCGCTCTCTCTCTCTCTCTCATATATATATATATATATATATATATATATATATATATATATATATATATATATATATATTTCTCTCCTATTTGTCTTCCACTGTGTTTTTAAAACATTGCAAATTTTACACGCTTGTTTTTTTTTTCTCTCCCCTTTCATCTCCCCATTTTAAGGTGACTTTATTTTCTTTGCTCTCTCTCCCACTTATTTGTTCCTTGCTTATAAGTTTGTCTTTGTACGTTTGTTACACTTATTTCAACTTATCCATCTTTTTAGGAAGAAAATTTTGTAACCGTCACAGGTTGTTCAAATATTTATTGTATGAAGCATTATGTTTCTTTTGTTAGGTTTAAATAGGAAAAGATGTTAAAATTCAGAATTTTCGGACACACGTGTGTCCTTTCTGAACGGGAAATAAAATGTTGAACTTTGTGGAACTTTTTCTATCTGCACAAGTAGCGTACGCGGACAAGTTTTCTTTACTACACACACACACACATATATATATATATATATATATGTGTGTGTGTGTGTGTGCGTGATAAATTATGGTTTTAAGGTATGCCATTTATATGGGTTAAATTTCTCAATATCAGAGCGTATCTAAATGATAAAAAGTGGACATTGAAGTCAACACCCAGAGGCGACAGTCTGTTTCACGCTTAACGCAATCATCAGGCCATGTCGCCTCTGGTTGTTGATTTTCAATGTGACTTCTATAATATATATATATATATATATATATATATATATATATATATATGTGTGTGTGTGAGAGAGAGATGAAAAGTGACATAGAGTTAGAGATGGGGCGAAAGAAATCGTAAAAGGTGAAAGAGAGGGGAAATGAAACATCCAGAGAGTGAGAAAAAAAAAGAGACAGAGAGATGAACAAAATAGATCTAGAGAGTGGCAGAGAGAGGTTTATAGAGAAAGAAAGAGCAGTGTGCAAAAGACATGTATCATCCTATCTGCGGTAATTGTATCAGAGTCTCAAGCGAGAAATCTCAGTCTACCGTTGAAGGTTGTTGTTCTTGGGGGTAGGAGAATGTAATTAATTATATTCTCCTACCTCAATAATCTGTACAATAATACCCCTTATTACTGTGTATATGCAATAATATATCCTCCCTCGCTTCGTAACAGACGTTACTGCGATTAAAAGCAACCCAAATAAGGGGATAGTTAACGTGATAGTCTAATTCAGGGGTGGCCAAACTTGCTCAATGCAACAGCCACATACGATAAAAATCAGAATTTTGAGATCCGCAAGAGATGGACATATATATATAAATTATAACATAAATATGTTATAAAATCACTACAAAATAGTTGATTTTGTTTCAACACCTCACTCTGTATTGAGCACCTTTATCATCAATTATTATCAAGTGATATGATGTTGGAAATAAAATTTTTATGATTTATATATAATTTTTAAACTATATATATTCAATAATTATATATATATATATATATATAATTATATCAACATCATCATATATAATACATATATATATATATAAATAAATATATATATATATATATATATATATATATATATATATATATATATATAAATATATATATATATAATATATATAAATATATATATATATATATATATAAATATATATATATATATATATATATATATATATATATATATATAAATATATATATATATATATATATATATATATATATATATATATATATATATATATATATATATATATATATATATATAAATATATATAAATATATATATATATAATATATATATATATAAATATATATATATATATATATAAATATATATATATATATATATATATATATATAAATATATATATATATATAAACATATATATATATAAATATATATATATATATATATATATATATATATATATATATATATATATATTAATATATATATATATATATATATATATATATATATATAAATATATATATATATATATAAATATATATATATATATAAATATATATATATATATATATATAATATATATATATATATAATATATATATATATATATATATATATATATATATATATATATATATATATATATATATATATATATATATATATATATATATATATATATATATATATATATATATATATATATATATATATATATATATATATATATATATATATATATATATATATATATATATATATATATATATATATATATATATATGCACACACACACACACCTTTCACCATTCCTTCCCTTAGCACTAAAGAACAATGCCTCACTCAGATCTAGCATTAAAATTAGGATTTAAACTCTTAAATATGTTTTTACTAACCATGAACATTTGTTGTAACCTAGAAAGGGTTGCTGAATGAGGAATAACCAAAACGGAGGTTGGAAATGAAATGGTAATCTTTATAAAACATCAACAAAATACAATACTCGCCAGCGGCGGGAAGTAGGTAAACCACTGCTAGTGGTGGACTACTTAGACAACATATTACCCCCACTGACAATAGTGTCCAACGTATTTATGAGAATTGGTACATACCCATTAATGTTCATTGGTACAATATATAACATTACACTTACATTTTAATCCAATGGGGTTTCAATTCATACCCAGTAAATAATTATAAAGCTTGATTTTTTTTCATATTTGCCTTTTATATCAAATATGATGAAAAAAGGAGTTTAGCCAATATATTTCTACGAGCCGCATATTAAAGGACAAAGATCCGCACGTGGCGCGAGCCCCGATTTTGCCACCCCTTGCTTAATTAAACATTACTTCGTAATTCATAAATATGTTTTATTAAAAATTAAGAAGGAAAGAGCCACTTCCCTGTGGAACCGACTCCCAAGAGGATGCTTCCCTGATCAATACAATCTTAACCTGTTCAAGTCTAGGGTTAACCATTATCTTCCACTCCTATACACACAAATGAACTCCAAACCTAAACCTCTACCTCGAGTGGCACCCGGGCCTTGTAAAGGGTGAAACTTATAAAAAAAAAAAAAAAAGCTCAAAATTCTTTGACAGTTTCTGGGTTTGGATTTATTTTGTTTTACGACATATCAGCCTCAATGGGTTATTCAATGTTGGCAAGATTTTTACAATAGATTCGTATGTATAGAATATGTATTCTTCGTACGAAATCATTTTATGGATAAGGTTTCATTAACGTATTTTAGTAAAGAAGGTTTTTTTTGTCGAGAGTCAAATATATTGTTGGTAATTTTTCTCTATTCAATAATGTATTGCTGGTAATAGGTTTCAAAAATTTATTGTTATTTTTACTATAAAAATATATTTTTATACTTTCATAGTGAACTCCCAAACAGGAGTCAAAACATTATTTGCCCATAGCTAGGACCCTAACAGGTGCTACTAACACGGGTCAGGGTAGACTTGGGAACAACAGCAATTAAGAGGTAGTTACACGCTCCTCAAAACCTCCCGATTAGAGGCCTTGCTGCCGGATGTAGTGTATCGTCATACCCCAGACAGGAAGGTTTCTTGATTCAACATAAACTTAAGCAAGATCATAGATGACCAATCTCTAGCATCTGCACCCAAAACAACGCATTGCCTGTGACGCATTACATCCCAATGAGATTCGGCAATCACTTTACAAACTGACGTGTGTTACGAAATCATATTACGAAATATTCTTGGTGAATATTTTTCAAGTTATTAATCTACCAATTCTACCCCGGCAGCTATGGGTTGATTAGTAAGACTTCCATCACGAAACCGTTATTATCTAAAAAAAAAAAAAAAAAAAATCAAAAAAATCGTACTATCTAAAAATATTTTATGGCTTTAAATACCCTGCAAAGGGTTGATAAACTGTACAAAAGGAATCAATCAGTTAATAAACGATGTTCAAGTGACTTATCTAGTTAGCCGACTCATGATTTTTTTCGCCGAAACGCTCATTAGGATCAGATGTTTGATAAATCTTTATTATAAATAACATTTTCTTTCAAAAAAGTACTTAAGATTAATGTAGAGACATATTGTTTTCGAATTTAGTCTAAGATTGGTTATCGCACGAATATCAAGGAGGACAACAGGATATATATATATATATATATATATATATATATATATATATATATATATACTGTTTCATGCTAGACGCAATCGTCAGGCCTGATGATTGCGTCTAGCATGAAACAGACTGTCGCCTCTAAGTGTTGATTTCAATGTTCACTTTTACATTTACACACGCTCTATCTCTGATATTGAGCACTTTATCCCATAAATATGGCACACCTTAAGAGTATATTTCTTTATATATATATATATCCTGTTAACAATGATGCATTTGTAAATCTGCTGAAACCACGAGTAAATCAGCTAGTATTGTTATTATATACAGAATTATACTGATGTTTTTTTGGGGATTTAGTTATTAAGTTAGAGTTACTTATTTGATTGGTCGACTCATCAGGGCCAGATATTGGATAATGTGATTCATCAAAATTCTGGACTTGAGAGTTTTGATGTGAAATTCTCGAGTCGGATAATCTAAGAGACTTTTCTTGATTATTGAATAAAAGTATTTACAAAAGAATTAATAGGAATTAATGATTTGTAGAACGTATCTGAACTTGTGCGTCGCATGATTTTTATGGAAAAGTTTTAACACTAAACACGTCATATTAAAAAAAAGTTGTGGCTACTATTATTAATAATAATAATAATAATCACCTCACATTTTTGTCTGATTTTCTGTTTGAAACAATCTTTTATTAAGTCTTTTGCCAGAGATAAAGGAAGGGTTTTTTTTTTTAAATAGCTATTGACTATGGATTTTCTTGAGCTTGTGAGTGGTGTCCATGAGCACAATATTTTATCTACCACATTGTCATAAGTTTTCCTGGTATTTTCTTTCTGTGTATAGCGGAATTCGTTTTAATCTTTCCCGATGCTCTTTTTATTACAATCTGATCTCTTTAATCTGGCACCCTTGGGACCAGGCCATTCTTGAGCCCCACAATAAGCCGAATGGGAGAAACATATTGCCAGTTCATTCCACATATATATTGCTGTGTTATCAAAGACATAACAAAGCTTAAAACAGGAAATAAAACAATCCTTAACGTCTCCGAATAAGGTTTTAATTGTTTCATGCAATACAAAAGCTAAAAGAAAAGCCTAAAACCAGAAAATAATATTACTATCTTGAATAGGTAACTATATAGCTATATATAAGAAATGAGCAAGACAGTACCACAAAAATCTCTGCTGTTGTGGAAAGTTGTAAATAACATGTGGCGGCTGATACAAAAAGAAGTACCGGACCATAATCGATTACATTCACTTACGTGCTAATACTCTTGGGAAAGGTATGAATCCTCTTCTTCGACCTCCAGCTATGGGGTAAATAGCAGGATAGACCGGGTTCTATAACCTTGGATGGCAAATGGACAACCGCAGAAAGAAATAGCAACTTACCGTGGGAAAAGTTAGTCATGTATCGAAAGATACATGATCTCCTAAGTGTGTATCGCGCATGACACATAACTGACTGATATTCACTTACGCGCTAATACTCTTGGGAAAGGTATGAATCCTCTTCTTCTCCCCCCCCCCAGCTATGGGATAAATAGCAGGATAGACCAGCATATAACTGACTGACCGTACCATATGAATTGCTGAGCCACGGAGTGCCATATCTGTCTTGGAGAAGTGGTTGTGTTTAAATACCACATTCTTGAAATTTGTAATTTCAGGTCGTCATATATTAAAACTTTGTCATTTTTTTTTTTTTTTTTTTGCTGAGACGTTTTTCATCAGACAAGACGGCCACGACTATAAGATGGTGCCTATATCTTTTGAAGTCTATTATTATTATCATTATAATTATCATATCTGGTATAGTTTCAACAATTCCTTCAACAGAGGATGAAAAATGTGATACCGATTCCAAACACTCACTGAACTAGCAAAAGAAGAATTCCAAAAAGCTAAGGAAAGTGTTGAGAAACGGAATAAAAAAGTGCTGGATTTTTATGCAATATCCATTCTCTTATATCGCAGTGAATGCTGGACAAATTTTTCTTCCCACCAAAACCAAGTTTTTATCAGCATATTTTAAATTTAAGGAGATCTACGGAAAAGAAGGTTTTTTTCCCCCATTTTTGGATGTAATATAAAACATTAATTTACACACTTGTATTAAAACAACATTTTCTCTGAAAAAGTACTTAAAAGGAATATACAGACACATATTGTTTTCGGATTTAGTCCAAGGCCGGCTATCGCACGATTATCAAGGAGGACAACAGGATATATATATATATATATATATATATATATATATATATATATATATATATATATATATATATCAAGGATTCGGATTACTCACACAAAAAAAAGAGAATGTCTCATATCGAGAATATTTAACATCGACAAACATAAAGTAGAACAAAAATGAATTATTTTTAATATGTGTAAATCTCCACCCTTTACATGATGACGGTCGCGAGACCAGAAACACGTGTAGTAAAATTATGGAAAATAAAGCATAATATTTAAAAAAAAAAAAAAATCACATTACAACCAAAAACCTTTGCGGTATCTCTCTTTTTAATATACACACTTTTCTATCGTTGGATCTATTATAACCTCTTCCTTTATATATATATATATATATATATATATATATCCTGTTAAAAATGATGCATTTGTAAATCCGCGGAAGTGACTTGTAAATTAGCTAGTATTGTTATCATATACAGGATTATATTGATGTTTGTTATTATTGTTATTTTGGGATTTAGTTATTAATTTGTATTAAATATCATTGACAATCACTATTTACATTATTCGGGCTGTTGTCCTCATCTTTGTCGCCATATTTATCACAACGTTTCGGTTGTTGTACGCTCCGGGCTTCTTCAGGTGGTTGGAATGTCGAACTGAACCCTTTATTTCGCTCACTGGGGTAGACTGTTTTAGTTCCACGTGGCATGTTTTAGTCTACAGCTGGGACGCCCGAGTACACTCGTTGTATTCACGTGACCTTTCACTTTCTCTATGGTGCCTAGACTCTTCGAATTTTAAGCGCGGTACTAAATTGGTAACAATGTCTTATCAAATTTACAGCCTAGCTGAGCAGATGTAACCGTAAATTTTATGCTAACATTTTATTTTCTAGCACTTCTTGTTTGTGGAATTCCCTTATGGCTACATGATTTCCAGCCAAATTTAATCTCCAAAAATTTAAATCCAGTGTTAATATACTTTTTACATTATTCGGTCTATTGTCCTCATCTTTGTTGCCATATTTTTCACAACGTTTCGACCATGTACGCTTCGGCCTTCTTCAGGTGGTTGGATACTGCAATGTTAATATATTAATGGCTGTCTGCTGTCCTGATAATTCTTCCTCCATTCTTGCCCCTTAGCAATGTTTCTGTTTTTAGCTCTTCCAAACATGGTAACTCTTTGCATCTCCGAGGCTTTACTTTACTTGGAGTGAACTCGATTAAAAAAAAAAAAAAAAAAAAAAAAAAAAAAAAGAATTTCAATTCTCTGGAAATTAGTCAAAACCAGTTAGAAGGACCGTGTCTTTAATCTGCGCCAAAGGCGGCGAGAGGTAAGGAAATGGTATGGTGAAATAAATCTATGTATAAATATCTAAATATTGACTTTGAAATTCACTGAAGAAGCGCTATGAACCCTTGTTTCGATCCCATATGGAATAATGGATAGCGGCTCGGATTGAGGAATCGGTGAGCCGAGTTCGAATTCCAGTCGAATCCATTACTTTCACTTACGTGGTAATAAATTTGGGAAAAGTATGAATCCTCTTCTCATCTCAGCTATGGGCAAATAGCAGGACAGACCGGGTTCTATAGCCCTGGATGGCAGCTGCTCTACTGCAGAAAGAAATACAACCTAATGCGGGAAAAAAAGTCTGCATCGTCAGTCATGTATATATGTATAAAAATATATGATCGCCTAAGCGTGTATCACACATGGAATATAACTGACTGACATATAAAGTTTGATTTTAGCGGTAA
This sequence comes from Acanthosepion pharaonis, assembly GCA_903632075.3. Classification (NCBI taxonomy): domain Eukaryota; kingdom Metazoa; phylum Mollusca; class Cephalopoda; order Sepiida; family Sepiidae; genus Acanthosepion; species Acanthosepion pharaonis. The sequence continues at coordinate 685,423 of CAHIKZ030001279.1, forward strand.
TGTTTGAATGAAGTTCTGACAACTGAAAACCCTTTCTCATTTTTTTCATTGAGTTTCTACCGTAAATTCATTAGAAATATATTGACAGTATGCACATGAAAGCTTTCAGTAATAATTGAATAAATTCATGACCGCATGCAATTCCTTTTCTTCCAGATTGTTTAATGCACTTCAATTGTAAAAGCGTGTAAAAACAACATAGGTCAATTCTTCAGCGAGGAAGATGCCAAGTTCAGAGAGGGTAGATTAATGAAACGTTCTCAAAGATGTCGAAAGGCAGTGAAACAAAATGACGCATATATAGTTGCAAGAATCTACGAACAAATATCGTGTTTTTTGAAATTCATTAAAAAAAAAAAAAAAAAAAAAAAAAAAAAAAAAAAAAAAAAAAAAAAAAAAAAAAAAAAAAAACAAAAAAAAACAAAAAAACAAAAAAAACAAAAAAAAAAGCTACGAATTTTTATCCGACCCAATATTTTCTTTCTTTCTACATGCCGTGCCCTTTCAGGACATGGGCGATCATGGCTCTCCATCTCCCTCTATCCCTTGCAAGTTCCTTCCCTCTGCCACCTCCCCCAGACCACGTTATGTCATTCACTTGCTTAAAGCCACTAGGTAAGTCACGCGTTGTTTTCCCTTGTCTCTCTTTCCCTCTATTCGACCCGTGAGTATCAAATTATGTGTCCCAGAAACATCAGCTGCCTCTTCCTAGTGTTAAGCATAAGCCTCCGCCTTGTTTGCATCCTCTCTAAGATTTGCTCACACGCTCGGTCCATGATATCCTTAGCATCCTTCTGTAGAACCACATCTCCGTCACCTCGAGTCTCTTTTTCATCTTTGAGGAAATCGTCCAACATTCGCTACCGTAAAGGACAGATGTCACGTAACAGGTCAGTTTTCTTTTCTTCGCTACCAAATAAATCCTCCTGTCTCGCAATACTCTGCCCGGCTTTTGTGCATTGACCCAATATTTAGTTAAACACAAAACAAGAATTGTTAGTTCTTTCTTTTTGCTGGTCATTTCTGAATTGAAAAAACGAATCTGTTCTACTTTCAGTTTTTTTTTAATAATTTCATCACAAGGAAGGCATTAAAGCTACTAAGACGCAAGCTGTGTGTGGGAAACTATAAGAAAAAAAACACTTAAGAAGAGTGAACAATAAAATAACAAGAATTAAGAAGACAGAAGATAATGTTTGGCGTTGCATTTCAAAATTTAAAGATCAAAGTTAACTGGGAAGCATCGATTCGGAAGAGAGTTCCACAAGCAAGAATTGCGAGAGAAAAAACTGTTAGCATATAACTCATGGTTACATCTAGCCATTTCAACTTTACCAAACTTTTTTCCCTCTGGGCCGCATTTTCGGAATTACAATTTGCTCGCGCCTCACCAAATTTTATGTGATAAAAAGTACATTTAAATATAAAAAGAATAGGGACAAGGTTAAAGGGAGATAAGCACGGATTCGAAGTCAGAACATTATCATTGATAACTCTCTCCTCCAATTTGCAGAACCTAGTTACTATATTCTTAATACCTGATGTAATGCAAAAATATCAAAATGATAAAATCAGTCAATAATTATTAAGAACTATTTATACTCAACTCATGCATGCAATTACAAGTAAACCATAAGAATATTCTAAATTTTGAAATTATATTTATTTTTGGCACATGAATTTTTTGAAACTGTTTCTAAATCTTTGATGTTTTTCTATCATTCCGCCTCACCTGCTATCCTCTTCCGCCGCACCGTTTGGGAAGGAAGCGGTAATATTATCACCTGTAATATTATTGTTCATGTTTGGCTTTGTTTATATTTATCGAGTAAAAATCCCATCAAGTGTTCATGAAGTCTGTTTACAATACAGCTGTTTTCTTTATTCTTCTTTCGATCGTCAATTTTTTTTTTTTTTCACTGGGTTATTTAATGCAGACAAGATATTTATTGCTGGTAATATTTTTCCCAAAAAGTATTGCTGGTAATATTTTTTTCAAAAAACTATTGTTGGTAATATTTTTTTCTTCAAAAATGTATTGTTGGTAATAGTGATTTTACAAAAATGTATTGCTTTCGTTATAATCTATTTTTACACTTTCATAGTGCTTTGGAGGTTAACTATTTACCCATAGCTGGGACCCTAACAAGTTCAGACTGGACCTGGAAACACCAGCAATTAAGAGGTGGTTCCACGCTCCTCAAAACCTCTTGGTCAGAGGCCTTGCTGTCGGATGTAGTTTATCGTCTTACCCAGGATGCGGATGTATTTTATCGTCCGGCCCAGGACGCGAATCTAGTTTATCCTCTGGCCCAGGACACGGATGTAGTTTATCATCTTACCGAGGACATGATCGTCAGTTGTCCAGTTAGCTTACGGCCAGTTCCTCGTACGATCACCGAAGTTAACAGCGAGCCCCAGTACATAGATGGCTGACCGCTTAGGAGTGCCAAGTGGTGTAAGCTTGGATGTTCGGTGTTGTAATGGATAATGGCTCGGAACTGTTAATCGGAGAGCCGAGCTCCAATTCCAGTTGGGTTCGTTATAGTCACTTAGACGCAAATACCTTTGGGAAAGGTATGAATCCACCTCTTCTCCCACCAGCTATAGGTTAATTAGTAAGACTTTTATCATTAAAACCGTTATCACAAATAAATAAAACAAAAAAATTGCGTACAAAATATTTAGATTAAATAACTCAGAAAAACAATTAACCAACGATTATCCAATTTCTTTACAGAGGTCCTTGGAAACTTTCCTATTATTATTAAGTCAGCCGTTTGTTCTGCGAGCTGCCTCTAAGAAGAAGAAAAATAAAACATTGCAGAATGTGTAGGATTCTGTGAATATATGAGAACGTGCATGAAAATTCCAATATTATAGGCCCATTAAATGTTCCCCTATAAACTGTCACATTGATAAAACTAATAAAAAGGAATTCTCAGTAAGTAAGAATTATTAATAATAGAAAAACCCGTGTGCATTTTACGGTTTTCCTATTTTAATATTCAGAGGAATCTTAATTCTTACGTTAATGAAGCTCATGGCGAGTTCTGCTAAAATTAAATTATCCGTAGAAATTCCTTTATCGCATCGTTAAATATTTGAGCTTAACGACAAAAACAAAAATATTGCAATATCAAACATAAATATGAACGCAACTAGCTTGGTATCTAGGTATTGCCGGTAAACCCACTTTAAATCTCGACTTTCGCATTTCGACGCGCTGAAAAATACTAATTATATATTATTATTATTATTCACATTTCATTTAATTATGTGTTTCACCGGTGAAGACTTAGTGGCAACGACGCCCCTTATATCGCCAGCACCTTTTCAGGCACCACGAGGCGGTGTAATGATTAGCAAGCTTGTCTCGCTAGAACAATTACGACTGAGTAGTTAGTTCAATCCTCACTGGGTGCTCCCTTAATTTCGGCCTTGTGCAACATCCAAGCTACACTTAGAAAATCACTTGGGCACTTCCACGTGATGTAATGGTTAGCAAGCTTGTCTCGCTAAGACAGTTACGACTGAATAGCGAGTTCGCTCCTCATTGGGTGCCCCATATTTTCGGTCTTGTGCCACATCTAGGCAACGCTTAGAAAATCAATATCTCCAGCACCTTTCTCAGTATCGTCACTCATTGACGTGGTATAGACAGATTCAATGATTCGAATTGTCGAATTAATCTAATCCTGATTCTAGTAGTTGTCATGACCAAGTAAATGGTTAAAAAAATAACAAAACAAGTGTTACAGGTATATCATAGATTAAACAGTAAGTACAACAGAAGACTATTACGCGACTAGTGAGTGTGTGTCGGTTGACCCAGCGTTCAATCTATTCGACTGTTAATATTTAACAGACACCCCCACGAGGGATGTATGTGGCACAAGGCCGAGTTTACCGTGGGTTCTCCGAGCTCGTAGCCTCGGCCAAAAATATTCCATTAGAACCCGTATAAACGAGTTCAAGGCTTGTCTACCTCCCCGGACCAAACTTTGCCCTTCGGTAAAGCCTCGTCCTGGTTCCTCTCTGCTCAAGGCAGAGAGTTCGACAGATGAACAATCTGGTCGACTATTAATATTTAACAGCCCCCACACGAAGGTGCATGTGGCACAAGGCCGGTTCATTGTGGGTACTCCGAGCCCGTAGGCTCGACCAAAAATATAGCCTTTGAAACCCGCCTAGATGGGTTCAGGAACTGTCTACATGCGGCAAAGCTTCGTCCGAGTTCCTCTCTGCTCGAGGCAGAGAGTTCGACAGAAATGAACAGTCTGGTCGACTTTTAATATTTAACCCCCCCCCACACACACACACCCACCCACACCATGAAGGTGTATGTGGCACAAGGCGGAAGAGTCCAACATAGACTCTTTCGAGGGAGGACACCTCAACAAGTATGTGTCAATACCAAGTAAATCCGCTGTTATGAACCCGATTCTCATCTTCATGTATTTTTGAACTCCCGGCCAAGGTTCTAATGTTTTTCATAACTGTTTATTCGTGTTTTCTGTGGTCCGCCTACGAAGTCACGTCCACAATCTTGTAGGTTCTTTTTTTTCTTTTTTGAAGTACTCTATTTACGATCATTAAATCTTGTGTTGTTGCTTCTTTCCATAATAAACTTATAAGATATCACGTGATTATCGCCATAGAAAATAGAATGTCATTTTAAATCTTCGGTGCCGTTTTCACTATTCATGTAGACTTCAGGAGAGTTGTTTTCTCGTCAGGACAATTTTTTGTCCGATTTTCCATTTTGACAATTCTCTCCAAATTATTAAATTATTAAAGACATGACTAATTTTCATTTTTCACAGTATTCTCAGTTCTCAAGCGTCAACGATCTTCCTGCCGTCATAGATTCCCAAGTAGGCATCTACGCGGACGACACTACTATTTACTCCTGCCACAAAAACAAATCTAGTGTCGCTGATAAAACTAACCTGGCCGTGCGTCTCGAAAAGGACCTCCAATCGGTTGTGAACTGGGGCAAAAATTGGCTGGTTAACTTTAATGCCTCAAAAACAAAACTGCTCTCTATTAATCACCACTGAGATCCTTCCCTACCCTCCATTAGAATGTCTGACGCTCAACTTCTCGAGAGCACCTCTTTGCGGCTGCTCGGTCTCACATTGTCTGCTGACCTAAGATGGAACAAATCCATTGAGTCAATAGCTTCGTCCACCGCAAGGAAAGTTGGCTCCCTGTGCCGTGCCTGGTAATTTTTCTCGCCGGAGTCGATCCTTCAAATCTACAAATCAACCATTCGCCCTTGCATGGAGTATTGATTGCTGCCATATATGGTCTGGAGCCCATTCTGTTTGCCTCGAGGTTCTTGATAAGATCCAGAGACGGATATGCAATGCAATTGACCCTGATCTAGCATCTCATCTGCAGTCGCTCTCTCACAGACGTGCCGTCGCCTCTCTTTTTTACAAATACTTTCATGGTAATTGCTTCGACGAGCTGCTTTCGCTGGTTCCCAGACTTCATGAATTCCAGCGTCCTACGAGGCTGGCATCCCGCTCTCGCCCGTTCACGGTTGAAACTGTTAAAGGCGGCCGTCTCTTCTACTTCAATAGCTTCATATCTCGCACCTCTCGCCTGTGGAACTCTCTTCCTTTTTCCTGTCTCCATGATAGCTGTAATCTCCAACTATTCAAATGTAATGTCAATCGACATCTCCAGTTGCCTTGATCTATCCACTATCCTTCTCCTCATCCTTTTTTCTATCACTCCTATCTGCTCTCGCTCCAAATCCTCTGTAACCCCTTGCGTGCTAGTGGCATCCAGACTTGCTTGGGGGTGAAATGCTTAAAAAAAAAAAAAAAAAAAAAAAAAAAGGCCTGGTATTTTCATGTTATTCGCTATCTTTTATACACAACTGTCTCGAATACGACAAGCAACACTATCTTGCTCTCATATACAAACATTCATGAACTAACAAGAGACAAGATGACCAAATTTCTAATAAGGCATTGAACCACTGTGTACCTTAGAAACACGTATTTATTCGACGTGGCCTCTTTACCCTGGAATTCGTTCGTTTTACTGTTAGATTTGATGTAATTAAGAATCGGTATTACTTTTTGACAAACCCTCGTGACTATATATAGTTTTACATTTGTTTAGAGCCACGTTTTGGCAATTTCATGGTATGTTTTCTTAATTTTTCTACTTAGATTAATAATGAATGGGAATAAATGAAAATTTCTTCAGAGACGAAAATGTTCATTAATTTCTCTTCCGTTCCGCACTGAAATATTTCCTCAATTCGAAACATGTCAGCTTTTTTTTTTCTTTTTTGCAATTTGAAACCTCAGAAAGATGACATTAAAGACTTGACGTTCCCTGATTTTAAATCACGGATGTAATTTTCCTTAGCGTTGTTCACATCTTTTTTTTTCTTTTCGCGTTTTGGAACTGGCACGTTTTTACTCCTATTAATGTTTTTTTTTCTAATTAATAATTGCAAAATTCTTTGATATATTGGCATATTATATAGAGACGCCTATTTTCGTTATTAAAAGTTACTGGGTTCTATCATTATTATTATCTTATCATAAATTACACTGGAGAACAAATTTCATTTTTTTTGTCTATTGAATTAGATTTGACAGTTCGATGCAATTTCAATGCACTGAACACGAATTCTGACTCGGTTTTGCGCCATCAGGTTCTGACTTTGCTCCCCTCCTCTTTTGTCGTATTTATAAAAATGTTTTTTTCTCAGTACTCACTAAACCATTTTTACAGTTAAACATGATGCAACAATCTAGGTATTTGTACCTGTTATAGTAGTTTATATATATATATATATACACACACACACACTTTTATATGTAACATCCTAAAGTATTTTTAATTATAATATTAGGAAATTAAACTAAAAATATTATAGAATTTTCTCGAGCATTCCTGTTTTCTGCAAACTATTCTAGAGGGACAACTAAAATATATAAAAGCAACCCGTTTCCAGAGTTAATCTGCCAATTCAATCAGTCAGTTGGGAATTAACAGTTTTGAATTGACATATGATTCAGTGATTAATTTTGTCATTGTGATATAATAGTTTATTTAATTAGACGTAATTTAAATTGTCCATATTCATCCGTGTTTCTTGTTTAATTTCGTAGATTGTAAGCACCTATTTCATAATAAGTTTCTTAAACCAAGGCAGGAATTTTCGAGGGTCTACAAATAAGAACATTAGGAACACTGCTGTCTTTAATTTACGTCATGAATGAACGCGAAAAAATGCCTGGACTTGACAGAAAACTTTTTAGGCAATTATCGAGCCGATAACCACGAAGAAATCGTAAAAAGAAATTTCTAAGGGACTAAAAAGAGTTAGGTTGAAATCTGAACGCAAATTTTTTGAACATCCATCTTGACTAATTTCCACAGAATTTAGATGATGTAAATGACTAGCAAGGGTAGAGATTCCACCAAGATACCAAAGTTATAGAGGAACGGTATCAAGTCTGCTGGGATTCCCACATGATGGTGCTTGAAAAAGAGACTTGTCACCAACAAGTAAATACATTAAACATTCTTGTAAAATAATCTTTGCTACAGTGAAAGATTTTATATCTGTTTGTTTTTTTATTTATTTATTTATTTTAAGTCATTTCTATCGTTACAACGGCACGTGGCCAAGTAGTTAGAACGTTCCCATTCTGACCATAAGACTCGGGTTCGAATCTCACCATGGTTGATTCGTCAGGTCTGGTGGGATCGATCCCAGTGTGCGGCATCTTTGGAAAGTGCCTGAAAACCGTACCACGGGTTGATCCAAGCCATGTGAGTGAAATTGCGTAGACGGAACTCTTGGCTGCCGTCAAAAGCTGTGCTAGCACGAAGTCACAAGTCATCGTGGCCGAGGGCTTGAGCATGCTGGCCTTGTTCAAATTGTTGATCACGCTAGATAATACGCTCTTTGTCAGAAACTGTAACTAAGGTTTGCTCAGCATAGTTGCAGTATAAACCAGAGGTGGGCTCTGTGGGTATTGAATAAACACAAATGTGCCTGAACAAGCGTTTGCAATAGAGATTGGCTAGCCGCCCCAGTAGACGGGTATCCTCGAATACGTGTGGCCAGCTATACATACATTGTTATAATGTCATTTTATTGTAGTTTGAACTGATCGTATTCATATTTTTCTTGTATTCGACCGACATTCACAGAGAGCCTAATCGATTTGGGTATTCGATTCACCACCCCTAACAACGAAATCACTTTTAGCCAGTACTGCTTATATTTTGACAATAGAAGTATAGGTGATTTTACAAGTACTGACTTTCGGAATTTTGATTTCTACTGAAGAAACTTTCAGCTGGAATATTGTTTTCATTTTTATGGAGGAACGGTACCAAGTCCGCTGGGATGATGGCTGATTAGTGCTGATGCTTGATAAAACACCTGTCATTAACAAGCAAATACATCAGAAATTCTTATAAAAGAACATTTTTGCCACAGTGAATGCTTCATATCCGTTTTTTTTTATTTTACGTCATTTCTATCGTTATAATATAATTTTACTATAGTTTGAACTGCTTGTATGCATGAAACTTGAAAAAATATATAACGCATGATTGAAAGTTTTCGTTCTCATGTGAAAAATCTTGAAAATGGCACATAAGCTATTGACAAGAATCAGGATCTGATAGCGCCAAACCGAGATGAAATCCGTATTCAGCGAACCCAAATTACCTAGAATCAAGCGTCAGATATCATTCAATAAAATACGTGTTTCCCAGTGTTATCGGTGGACACAAGCCTAACGACGTATGATACGGTGATACCACCATGTTCATGGGAGACGGAGAAAGGAAACTAGACAAAGGTTTGAAATTCGGAACTGTTTTTTTCCCTTTCCTTCGTTTAGCCTGGTTGCCACCCAAGGCTAGAAAATCTAGTCTACTTATTTAACCCCATAGATAAAGGAGAAGAGATTGATCCACACCTTTTCAAGGGAGATTAATATCGCTTTCCTTCGGGACCTGGGCGATCATAGCTCTTTCCACAGATTTCATTTACTGTTAAGTGTTAGGCAATTATAAAGCAGAAACGTAAGAAGAAATTGTAAAAAAATTGTAAGGGAATTATTACAATAAATTACGTTGGAATACGAGCATAAAAATGCATGTTTTGAATAGCCATCTTGACAAATTTTCAATTTAGGTGATGTAAGTGACGAACAAAAGGAGAGATTTCCCCAAGATATCAAAATTATAGAGGAACGGTACCAAGTCCGCTAGCATTCTAATATAATTGCTGTTTAGTGTTGCTGCTTGAAAAGATATCTGATAGTAATAAGCAAGTACACTAGAAAGTCTTATAAAATATCATTTTTGCCACAGTGAAAGCTTCATATCCGTTATTTTGTTTTTTAATTGTAAGTCATTTCTATAGTTATAATATAATTTTACTATAGTTTGAACTACTTGTATTCATGAAACTTGAAATAAATTAATGCATAGCTTCATTTTTTAGAGCTAATTTGAAAAATCTTGAAAATGGCACATAGGCTGTTGACAAGAATCAGGATCTGATAAAACCAAACCGAAATAAAATTCGTATTCAGCGCAGCCAATTTACCGACTATCAAACATCAGATATCATTCAATAAAATACGTGTCCTCCATTGCTGAAAACTGAAACGATGTAGGATGATGTTTTTTTTTTTTTTTTAACCTAGATACCGCGAAAGATCGAAATGGCACCTTTGGTCCAATAAAAGATTTTGAAATATTTCATGAAGTTGAGTAAATTTCTGGCTCCCAACTCTGCTCGTCGTTATTCATATTACAGATACTAACATAACATAATTTATCAAGTCTTCATTTTACCGACGAAAACAGAAAGATATAGATATTTTTCTTGTATTCACAGAGAGCCTAAACGATTTGGGTATTCGATTCACCGCCCACTAACCACAAAATCACTTTTAGTTAACTCGTGCTGCTTATATTTTGACAATAGAGGGATCGGTGATTTTACAAGTATCAACTTTTGCTTTCTACTGGAAAAACGTTCAGCTAGGTGTCACTTTTATTAGATTAAACAAAAAAGATAAAGATTTGGTTTAGCTAACCTAGCCAACACAAAATAAGATTATAGTTTAGCACTATAATTACATTTTGTAAATTCAACTAAAATTCGCTAAAATTTAATCATTTGCCGCCAATGCTGTAGCCAACCGGAAGTTATTCTGTGAAAGAAAAACAGACAATGAGACATTTGGTGAATTGTCTTTTTGAGTGATTCGTTTTCTACGTCTCATGCCTTTGCAGGTTATTTAAAGCTAGATTTTTAGATGGTAAGAATTTTTTTTAGATAATAATAATAATTCACTGATACAAGTCTTGCCAATTAACTCATAGCTGGGGGAAGAAGAGGTGGATTCATGCCTTTCCCAAGAGGACTTGCGAGCAAGTGAATATAACGAAATTGAGACGTCAGGCTGCAAGAAGATGTGGAGGGCCATGATCGCCAACGTTCTGAAGGGTTATCGCATTGAGAGAGAATATACTGTCTAATATATATCTTTTGAGTTAAATTTTCCAAGCCCTCTTTTCTCATTATATGCTTTGATATTTCAACTGTCTTTTTCTGATGTTAAGTATAAATATCCTTTTTATTTCCATTTTCTCTAAAACTTTGTTCGTTCACATAGTCACTGCATGGCGTTCTATGGTGCGTGGTATTGTCAACATCTATATATATATGCTATGTCATATAGTGGATCTTATCCAGTTGTGTTCGAAAATTGGTATCTATCTTTTACAAGAGTAGCGTCTATGATAGCATGGCGATGACAGACAGCAATTTAATACTCAGAATTCATAATTGTGCACAAGGAAACGGGAAGCCACTCCAATACGGATTCTCTTTCGCCAGTCAAGCCCCAGATTCTATTTCTTCTCGGAGTTATTAATTTTATCACTGTTATATTATTATTGAACATCTTAAGACATTCCTGGAATGAGATCTTGCGTGTGCGAGGGGGGTGGGTGGTCATATATATTACTAACTGTCGTCAATCCTCTCCATAGACATCCTAGTCTATTGATACAGAAAGTAAAACTGAAATGTTTACATTGATATTTTTATTATACGTTTTACCAAATCGGTTGGGTTTCAATCCTGGCTTGAGGCATTCGGTTGTCTAGTCGCACTGAATACAGCGAAACAGTACTGTCTGCGAATGATATAATTTAGCTCTTGAAAGTATATTTTCAATTGAGCACTGTTGAATGACAAGCTAATTCTACAAACAACAGCCACTTGCGTTAATACGAAGCTCTTCAGTAAAATGAATGGAGCACTCTGGCTGATTGACATTGTTTACATTTGTAAAAACAAATTGATAGGTTTAGCTGCCTCATTCTGTAGAAACTGACCGAAACCAAATCGGTTGGGTTTCAATCCTGGCTTGAGGCATTCGGTTGTCTAGTCGCACTGGAGAGCTGTGATACAGCGAAACAGTACTGTCCGCGAATGGCATTTTATATATATATATATATTTATATATATATATATATATATATATATATATATATATACACACACACACACACACACAGACAGATACACATTACAGTTCAAAGGTTTGAGGACACCCCTGGTAACTTTTTTAAATTGCCCCAAAATGTAGTTGTTTTGCACTTTAAACAAGACAGTTATTATAAATGGTTAAAAAAGTGAGACATGATTTTTTATTAGAAATTTTATGACAAAAAGAAAAAAAATATGAATAAATTTTGCTCTCGTCAAAATATCCTCCTTTAGCCTTGATTACTGCAGCACAAATATTTGGCATTCGTTGCAACAGTTTCTCAACGTATGAGCTTGATAATTAATTCCATTCTGTTTTCAATGACTTTAAGGGCTCTTCTTCATTTTTGTGATGGAAAGGTTTCACTCTTCGTCCCATGCGAATTCTGGGAGTGGCTTCAAATTTTTGAAATGTAATGCGCATATATATATATATATATATATATATTACAATGATGTTCAGTCTTTACAAGGACCACGAGTCACTTGATGTAGAGTGTTACAGAGTAAGAGAAATCCTTTATGCGGATATGTGGGGGAAGATAAAGGTTAACTCTAGACTTTAACATGTTAAGATTGTAGTGATCGGGGAAACATCTTCTTGGGAGTCGGTACCACAAAGAAGCGGCTTGTGGGGAAAAAAAGCTTCTCGAGTGAAAATTACATGTCAACAATGGAATATAAAGGAAATATAGCCGGTTCGTTACAATGTGCGTCAAATGACGGGTCTTAGCCGTGAAGGTCTGAACTGGTGGAATTAAGGAAAGTCATTCATTTGAGCTCTTTCCATGAAAATAGCGATAGAGCAGCGAGAGGCTTGCGACATTTTGTGTACGAGAAAGAAGGTGTTGCAGTGTGGGAAATAAATTGTCATTGACAAATATGCGGGGACGCCTTTGGGTTCTGTTGAGAACCTTGTAAAGGTAGAAAATAGCAGGAGGAGTCAGATATTTACTGGAGTGGTACAGGGAACTGACCATTTGTTCCTTTTATATCAAATTTCTAACCGGTCTACTCTCCAGCCTTCAGCAAACAGTAGCAACAGTCCTAAAATTAAATGCACTAGATACTACTTAAGACGTCCAGGTAACAAAACGTTTATCAGCACGGGAATTGAAATCTGAGAGCCGAGTTCAAATTCCCGTCTAGTCTCTTGCATTCACTTCCGCATCAATGCCCTCCTCACCGTTGATTAACCCAGCTACGTGTTAAATCGCAGGATAGACTGGCTTTTTCTAGCTTTGGTAGCAGCCAGTCTTGGAGAAGAACGACAATGAATTCCAAACCGCTCTTCTATTTTGCCAAAAGCAGGACAATTCATAAATAAGTAGAAACATGGAAAGAAAAAAAAAAGAAATGAAAAAAAAAAAGAAATGAAAAAAAAAAAAAAAAAAAAAAAAAAAAAATGAAAAAAAAAAAAAAAAAAGAAATGAAAAAAAAGAAATGAAAAAAAAAAAGAAATGAAAAAAAGAAATGAAAAAAAAGAAATGAAAAAAAAGAAATGAAAAAAAAAAAAAAAAAAAAGAAAGAAAAAAAAAGAAAGAAAAAAAAGAAAGAAAAAGAAAGAAAAAAAAGAAAAAAAAAAGAAAAAAAAAAAAGAAAAAAAAAAGGAAAAAGAAAAAATGAAAAAGATCCAGGATCATGACATAGGAAGTTTTGGAGAGCCATGATTGCCTAGCGTGGTTCTTAGCAGTTTTCTCCCTTTGTAAAGGCTTCTGCCCCACGTTCTGCTATCAATTCAAACAACCTCGTCAGGTAAGTGACTTGCTGCCTCCTACAATCTCTCTTGCCCTCAATATAACTTGTGGGGGTTAAGTTTACCAAACCCTACTTCCTCATTATGTGACCAAAGAATTTCAGCTGTCTTTTCCGGGATTCGTGTAGAAGTGTTCCTTCTGTTGCCATTTTAAGATTTCCTTGTTGCTTACTCACTCCATCCATGAAAATTTTCTGCAATTCTTCTGCTGAACCAGATTTCTGCGGCCTCTAGTTTTTATATTCCTAATTCCTGAGGAAGGGATACGTTCTTAAAAGAAAAGAAACCTTAAAAAATTCGATACACAAAACAATGAACCAATTTTCAGAATTTAAATCCAGAGTGCCACTCTTTTCGATTATCGCTTAGTAAATCACATCAACGGTTCAACTCTCTCATACTACTTTTGATAAAAGCAGTTTGCATCTTTGCAATGATCAATTTTCTAAAAGCAGCAGCTGTTGCAGACGCCAATACAGAAACGGTAACGAACCAAATCAACCACGCCAATCGTTACACTTGGACAATGTCTTTCCATTTTTCTTTCACGCAGACTTTGTCTCTCCCATTTTTCTCTTGATCGTTGAATACTTCGCGCCATTGAGCACGCCACAAGAAGTAGAGGAATGCAAATATTTAAGCCAGTTCTGCCAATTTCATGGCGATCTGAAGGTTATCTAAAATAAGTTACTCTCAAAAGAAAAGGGAACACGTTCCTTTCTATTGCAGGGTGTTCAATAGACAGTTATTGACTCAAATATTTTACCTGTGTAATTAGTGGTTTTCAAGAGGAATAATGAGACACTCTGCAGCTGCTCCGATCATAATAGTAATTTTTCCATGCGGCCCTAAAGTGATTCGAATTATCGCATTAGATTTTAAAAGTTTGTAAGAAGAGAGAATGTAATAAACAGCCTAACATGCCGTCTACGAAATGGAGACACCAAAGCTTTTACACAAATTTAAATATCTTGGAAGTGTTTTAGGACGGAAAATCTAACACCAAAAACCGAAGGGGCCCTGGAATAATAATCAAAGAATTAAGAAACAAGAAAATGTAATCTAGGGAAGGTTACTGAATAGAATAATCACAAGAAGGTTGGTAATGAACGATAATACTTAGGAAAAGAACAACACATATAAGATTCGCCAGATTCGGCGCGTAGAAGTAGTAGTCAATTGCTAGAAGTGAGTCGAGTGAATTCCACAATGAATGTCCAACTGCAGGATATCTACCAACCTCCCCACGCTGTCAGATGTGGCACATGGCCGAATTTAATGTGGGGTACCCGAGCCCGTAGGCTCGGCCAAATATTCCCTGTAGACCCCGTATAAAATGGGGTCAGGTAGCCGTTTCCGAGACAAGATTCTGCCCTTCGACATAACCTTGTCTGGGGATCCTCTCTGCCTCCTTGGCAGAGAGTCTGACCAGCACAGATGGAGACGAATCCCCAACAGCAGACCAACATACAGTATTTACTACTGTATTTATGTGAATGGGGATATCGTCCGTAGGTATGCTACAACAGAAAATTTTATTAGACACAAAAAAAAGAGTAATGAACTGTTATACAATATCGATCCTTCTATATAGCAGTGAATGCTGGACAGTCTCTTCACAGATGAAGAAGAGACTTGAAACAACAGAAATATGGTTCTCAAGGATGCTGAGAATACCATAGGCTGAACATGTGATCAACACCGAAGTTTTAGAGAAAATGGAAAAAAAAAAAAAGACACTTATACTTAACATCAGGAAGAGACAGCTGAATTTTCCAGTGTACATAATGAGGAAAGAGGGCTTGGAGAATTTTACACTCGCAGGACAGATTGAAGGCAAGAGGGATAAAAGAAAAACGCGCATAACATACCTGGCGAGCTTGAGATATATGGATCTCATCACAGATGAAAAAAAAAAACAAAAACAACAAAAACAAAAACCAAAAACTTGAGGCACCGGAAATATGTTTCTACAGAAGGATGTTGAAAACACCCTGGATTGAATATGTGAACAACGGCGAAGTTTCAGGGAAAATGGAAACAAAAAAGACATTCATTTGTAAAATCAAAAAAAAAAAAAAAAAAAATTGACATTGCTAGGACACTTAATTAGGAAGGAGGGCTTGGAGAATTTGACACTCACAAGATATATTGAATGTTAGAGAGAGACAGAGAAAAGCAGAAATGACTGGAAGAACAGGAATTAAGTGAGATAGAAAAAAGACAAAACGAAGGACGGAAAGTTGTGGAGATCCATGATCACCCACGTTCTGAAGGGACACGAGCAAAAGAAGAGGAAGAAGTAGAAAAAAATTAAGATAGCGGCAAAGAGATTCAATAACAATCGATTCGGGTTGGTATTTTTTATTATTCTCTTTAATATTGAGTTTTTGATTTGATTCCTCCCCCCTCTTTCTCCACTGGTTCAGTCGACACTCAGCGCTGATATGGATGATCGAAACACAGACGGACGACTCGCACGAAACGCATAAGAAAATCTAACAAGGAAAAACCGCTCATAAACATACATCTGATTGGTGAAAAACAGAAAAGAGAGACATATCGACTGCGTGACGTCAAACAAAAACAAAATAGCGATCCATTTTATCTTAAGTGACAAATTTAATTTGCATCTCAGACTCAGTTAAATGACATTTATTTGAATTTCTGTCTGATAATTTATATTTAGTTATGTACGAGAGAGATGATAAGCATGGCAGGAATTTTTATTGAACAAGTCATTGTTTTCATAATAAAATTGGTATTAAGTAAACGATATTTGCAAAGTTTTCACTATATAATTATAATTAGTTATTAAATAAATTTATGCAATTTTCAACTTATAATATCTGTTATGACAAAATATTTTGGTTGTGTAAGATTTTATTATACATCACGATGGTCTTTCATTATCTTATTTAAAAATGATGGCCACCATCTCATTGTCTAGTGAGGATGTTGCAAGATATTGTTTTTTACGGCTTCACCTTTAAATGTATTAAAAGTTATTATTAAAAGCCAAAAAATATTTTGTTTTGGTAGAACAATTTTTGGGTGAATATTTCGTTAACAATCTTCTTGAAAATAGCAACGATTTTTCCAGATTCAAGATTTAACCTATAAAGAGAGAAGATAGGCGCCGCGAAGTGGTGTAATGGTTAGCAGGCGCGTCTCGCTAGAACAATTACAACTGAGTAGGGAGTTCGATCCTCACTAGGTGCCCCTTACTTTCGGCCTTGTGCCACATCCGAGCTACGCTTGGAAAATCGGTATAAAGAGAGAAGATGAGTTCATTCCCTTCTGCTGTTCTTTACATCATCATCATCATACCGGCACGATATCAATGCAAAGCTCAGTTGCGATATGTCACGATGCTATGCAGTGTCAATGGACGATATTTTTAAAGCGTAGAAAGACGTTGCTCTCTGTCAATCCAATTCACTGAGCAAGAAAAGCTGGTCCCCAAAAAGAAGAAGCAGTCAACATCATTGGATACTGCATTGGTTACATCTCCTAACTGGATACTTTAATAAAGGCTTTGTTAGGGTTCAGCTATGGGAAAATAGTGGACCCCTAAACAAAAACAAAACACTATGAAAATATGAAAATACATTTTTATAGTAAATTGACAAACAATACCTATTTATAGTAAATTCACCAACTGTTGTGACCAAGTAAATAGTCAAAGAAATAATAAAACAATTGTTACAGATATATCATATATTAAACAGTAAGTACACCAAAAGAGTATTACACGACTAGTGAGTGTGTGTCGGTTAACCAGCGTTCTATCCGACTGTTAATATTGAACCCCCCCCCCTATGAGGGATGTATGCGGCACAAGGCCGAGTTTACCGTGGATTTTCCGAGCCCGTAGGTTCGGCCCAAAATATTCCCTTAGAACCCGCATAAGCGGGTTCAGGGCATGTCTGCCTTTTCGGCATAGCCTCGTCTGGATTCCTCTCTGCCAAAGACAGAGAGTTCGACAGTTGAACAATCTGTTCGGCTGTTCCCCCAAGGTCTTCTCTCCTACTAATTTTATAGTAGGCGGAAGAGTCCAACATAGACTCTTTAGAGGGAGGACACCACGACACCAACACTACATTTTATCTGTAGTTGAATGCATGCGATTACGTTCAAAATATATTTAGTCGAAGCCATAAAATGGCGTTAAAAATATTTTAGATTTTGGCATTAAATAACCCATAGAAGTTAATATTCCTCTAAACAAAATCAACCAACACGAAAGAACTCTTTCCTGACATTAATCCATATAATATCCTACAATTCCTTAAAGAAATCAAATAGCATTCCAAAATATAATTTCAACAAAACATAAAACACACATATCACCTCCTCTAATATTTATGCCAACACAAACATGTATGCACAAAATCTGAGTATCATCTACCATGTATTCAATTGTGAAAGCAGAATAACATCCTATTTTTTTATAACTTCCAATCTCAGAAGAAAATTAAATTTCGTCATTAAATGACCCATAAGGTGTTTATATGCTGCTAAACATATAAAACAAAGAAATAAGAATCATTTAGTAAGTTGCCATTTCTTTCTGCGGTAAACCCGTTGCCATCAAAGGCTACAGAACCCAGTTTGTCCTACTATTTACCCGTGGGCTGGATGGAGAAGAAGAGGATTCATACCTTTTCGAAGGGTATTAGCACGTAAGTGAATGAAATGGATCCGACTGGAATTTGAACTTGGCTCTCAGTTTCCTCAATCCGAGCCGCTATCCATTACTCCACCGTGACTCCGTAAGGTGCCTGTTATATGTTAATTGAATATATGTAATTTAAGGCCTATATTTCTTGGATTTATTTATTAAAAAAAAATGGTTTATATAAAATCTGACATCCCCACTCCAAATTTATGTGATGCATTACTCATTTAAATTTGACTACATATTGACAATTTTATCAGCATCGGCTGGTTAATAACAGCGATAAAAATTATATAGCTCATTTATTTTTTCATAGTTGTTTTCACCCTGTACAGTGCCAGGAGGACACTCGAGATAAAAGGTTTCAGAGTAAGTGGTATAGCTTTCACGGATATGTGTGGAAGATAACGATTAACCCTAGATTTGAACAGATTAAGATTGTAATGATCGAGGAAGCAGTCTCTTGGGAGTCGGTTCCACAAGGCACTATTTGGGGTATTGTGCTATTAAATGTGACCAGCCAGTTCATTACAAAAAGATGAATATGGGAATAGAAAATATTCGAACAAAACTCATTAGGAAGAAATAAAAGCTAATGCAAGTAATGTTAAAGTAGAAGTATTTGAAACGGTTTTTAAAAAAAAAAAAATCAATGGTCAAAAACAGATGAAGGTAATAGAATGCATTGTAGTTCATTTTTTTAAGCGTTTCACACAAGGCGAGAAGCCACTAGCACGCAAGGGGTTACAGAGAGTTAGAGTGAGAGTAAATAGGAGTGATAGAGGAAAGGATGAAGAGAAGGTTAGGGGATAGATCAAGGCATCTGGAGACGTCGATTGACATTACATTTAAATAGTTGGAGATTATAGCTATCAGGGAAAGAGGAAAAGGGGAGGGAGTTCCACAGGCGAGAAGTGTGAGACATGAAGCTATTGGAGTAGAAGCAAAGGCTACATTTAACAGTTCCGACTATGAAAGGGTGAGATCGAGATGCCAGCCTAGTAGCACGCTTAAATTCACGAAGTCTGGGAACCAGCGAAATCAGCTCCTCGGAGCAGTTATCATGAAAGTATTTATAAAAAAGACAGAGGGAGGCGACGTCACGACTGTGAGAGAGCGACTGCAGACGAGATGCCAGATCAGGGTCAATTACATTGTATATCCGTCTGAGACAATTAGAAGGGGCTCCAGACCATATATGGCAGCAATACTTCATGCAAGGGCGAATGGTTGACTTGAAGACTCGACTCCGTCGAGAAAAATTTCCTGGCACGGCTCAGGGAGCCAACTTTCCTTGCGGTGGATGAAGCTATTGACTCAATGTATTTGTTCCATCTCAGGTCAGTAGTCAACGTGAGACCGAGCAGCCGCAGAGAGGTACTCTCGAGCAGTTGAGCGTCAGACATTCTAATGGGGGACAGGGATGGTTCTCTGTGGTGAGTAATAGAGAGCAGTTTTGTTTTTGAGGCATTAAAGTTGACCAGCCAATTTTTGCCCCAGTTCACAACCGATTAACATGTGAAAAAAAAAAATAAATAAATAAAATGATTTATCCAGATCTACCGGATATTATGATAATCAAATATTTCTGTGGTTGGTATCTTTTGTATTTACTTATAAAATTATTTCGCATTTAGTTAGTTTTTATATCAAGTTATTCTATGAGTGATACTGGTACAATGTAATCAAGTATTACCAGCTTATGATCGTTACATCCCCTACTAGACTTCTGATATGGTGGCTCGACTACTGGCAGGATTAAAGACAAGACCAATGAAAATACGGATGAACCTCCTTGTAAAGTCAATGGCCATTTATCACGATGGGATAGACTGGGTTCCCTAGCCATGTATTCAGCCAGTAAGCATCGATGGAAGGAGGGCTTCCTAAACTACATTTAACAGTGAGAATTGAAAGGTTAATTCGATGGAATTAGCGACCACGTAGGCTTCAAGGCGGAGGACAGAAACTGTAACCCAGCCTGGAGTTCCGCTATGTTTGCTCTACCCAAGAGTTGCAGCAGCGACCCTACGAACAGGTTCAGGGGTGTTCAGACCGTGGCTCATATGCGGCTCTTTGACCTTTAATTTGCGGCTCTTGGTCGAGGTCCTTTTTTATCACATTTAATATAAAAATGAAAATTTCAAGCTTTACAATTATTTACTGGGTATGAATTGAGATCCCACCGGATTAAAACCTAAGTTTAATGTTCATTGTTAGTAAGAATATTTAAAAATTTATATCCTAATTTTAATGCTAGATCTGTGCGATTGTTCTTTAGCGCTGAATGACGGACGCGACACACCGAGAAATAAGAACAGGAACTGGTTTTCCACATTACATGTAGATGTTTTTATTCAGGGCTACAACTTCTCGCCCGGGTAGGTAGATAGCTGATACAGGGGTCCTCAAATTAAGTCGACGATCCGTTCCTACGGCGGACGTAACCAGAATTTCGACGTAGGTCGGAACTCACCTACATAAGCACCCACGTATCTGTCTTACGCTTGGGAGCCATAATGAAGGGCAAAAAGTTTCCTAAAACAACGACACAAAAGAGAGATAGCGAATGTAGCACAATACAATATGGCGTACAGCCGGTGAAGAAACAACGCCGTCTTCCTTATATAGTGCTGTGTGATGCCGTATTATATTATGGAGGGCGGCGCCGTAACCACGAAACGCCTACGTCGGGTCCGACGTAACCCGAGAACCTTCTGTACTTCTGATATGTCTGCTCTTACCCCTACAAACTCCTGGCTCGTCGACAATCTTCAGGTTGCGTTTACGCACGAAACAGACTGTTGACGTTAACATACGCTCTTAGATGTTGAGCACATTTACTCATAAATATCTTTTTTATGGACCGAATCCCCTTAAAACGTAGGCGATCATGGCTCTCCACAAATTCTTGTCCCTTGTAGCGCTTAATAAATTATGTCTTTTTGTTATTTCTCCCAAACCCTGTTTTGCTATCCATTTACTCAAGCTCACGAAGCAAATACATTATCCCTCTGTTTTTTTTGCCTTCAGTCTGTCCTGTGAGTATCATATTTTCCAAACCCTCCTTCCTTATTACGTGCCCCAGAAATCTCAAATGTCTCTCCCGGTTAAGTGTTAGTTTTCTTTTTGTTTCCATTTTCTCCAAAATTCGCCGTTGTTCACATGATCGGTCAACGGTATCCTCAGCATCCTTCTGTAGAACCATATTTCGGTTGCTTCAAGTCTATTCTTCATCTTTGAGGAGATCGTCCAGCACTTACTGCCATACGGGGGGACAGATATCAAGTAGAAGTTTAGTACTCTTTTCCTTGATAACTTAAAACAATGTTTTCTTATTTGGTGCCTTAAAACAATATTTTGCTCTGACATGGGTGACTTTATTGGTCTCCGGTAATGGAGAGTACTTTTTTTGCTTGAAGCTCTATGGTCTCTACATTGGTACTGTTATTTCCTATGGCACTGAGCATTTTTTTTTTGCCACACCGGAAAGCCTTTTTTGGTCGAACTTTTATTATTATTTTTTTTGGTTTTCGGCTATTTATATCTTGGCTGGTTAGGTTACCCTTTCCCTCGCGAGTTTGGTTGGCTCACCATCTTGGACTCAACTGGTGGTTTAAGGGTTCCTATTTTACGAACTACAGCGACCAACTCTCTGTTGGTTGTGTGAAAGCACATGAAATTGGAAGCGGTGGTTGGTCACTGCCCACCTGGAATTTGACACACACACACATTATATATATATATATATATATATATATATATATATCCTTGGAAACAATGAATTATGAATTTTTGTGTGCGTTTAAAACTCAGTAAATTTAAAAAATAAGTTACTCAATATTCGCTTGAAGATGAAATGTTTTAAATTAAATTACAAAATTAAATTTGAATTTTTTAGCTTCCATTTTTGAAACATGGTTATTACTGTGTAGCGAAAAAAACATTTTAAACCAGTTAATTTATAATATTTATGCTCTGTAAATTTACATTGAACACTGTTTTGTAAAAATAAAAAACATCAATAAGAACACCGGATTATATATCTTACTGTTCTTTCTTTCTTATATATATATATATATATATATATATATATATATGTGTGTGTGTGTGTTTCAAACTTTATTATAGTGGATACTCTGTATTTTAAATAGACACCACATTTTATATTTATTAAAATAGTGTGTATTACATTTATCGATCTGCGCATTTGAGAGATCTTAGTAAAAAATAATGCGTTCACCAGTAGGGATCGAACCTGCGTCCCCGTTTGATCCAGTGTGCTTTTACCGATTGGCTAAGGAGAACGAAGCAGCAAGCAGTGTTCTCTTCCCCTCTTTATGGAAGTCCATCCTTTTCCTAAAGATTATTTTTTCTCGAAGGCTTCATATCTGCTCATTTTTTCTTATGCAAAACGTAAACAAAGTAATTTCTAAAAAAATTATGGATTTATTTATTTAATCGGACATTTATTTTGTTACTTCAATGCCAGATGAAAAATAAATCATTAAATTTTGTACCTACAAATATCTATATATATATATATATATATCTATATATATAGATAGATAGATAGATAGAGGTTGTGTGTGTGTATATATATATATATATAATAAATGCGAATGTCAGTCTATCATACTTTTTAACTTTACTCCTACAAGCCGTAGCCCAACATATCATACCATTTTGGAATCAGGCCGACTCCGTCAGCAAATTAAAGAAATTTCGGACCGGAAACGGATCCATGTTCCTGTCATTTTGGATTCCAAAGTTTTTATTAATGCGATCATTTTCGGCGATTTTTTACCTGATTTTCTTGAGACGAATTTTTTTTGTACGATAATAATTTTTATTAGTTGGAAATAAATTTGGGAATAATCGACATTAATTGCGAAATCCAGTCAAAGTCACCCATGAAAGTCACCTACGTACATCAAATTGTCTTTAAATTATGTGATGGGAAAAGAATTATCGTTGAACTTTTAAAAGGCAAGCGTAAATATTAATGTAATACTTAAATGCAGCGATCAATTTTGAATTCTTCTGTAGTTTATTGATGCTTGTCGCATCTACTCCTCCCTAGCTATTGTGATGATAGCACAATCAAGAGTCTGTCGCAGGAGCTAGCTTAAATAACGCCCATTCGGGCGGCTTTTAAGCTAGTATAAATACATATAGTAATGATTTTAATTAAATATTTTATTATTCATGTAACCCAAAATTAATGTTCTAAGGTTGATATTCGTGTTTAATTTTGTAAAACTTCTTCCCTTTTAGACCTTCCACCTTTACCTGACCCCTGTCTTGTGCCTTTCGTCTGACTGAAACATTGAAATGGATACATTCTGTATTAGTTTTTGATTATATTTTTTTTTAGTTTTCACAGTTAATTTTCTATTTCTCACACGAACTCAGTCCACACCGGAGTTGATAAGACGGACAATCAATATCTTCGTCTGCAGAAATAGGCTATTCTGCATATGAAGTGATTTAGGATTTTATTGTTTTTATATATATATATATATATATATATATATATATATATATATATATATATATGTGTGTGAGAGAGAGAGAGAGAAAGAGAGACTGACAAGGCACATCTTTTTATTGATTCTCCTATCTGCAAACTAGAAATCTACTTTTGGACATAATGTATTTAGAATTTGTTCAAAGGTTTGAACGCTTTCGGTTAATCTTTTAACCAGTTTTAAAGATTTTTCTATTTTTTTTTTTTTTAATTGTAAATGGCGTGTCATTTTCTGAGACATTACTTTAATACTTTAAATCCCCTAATGCATCATGGCCATGTTCGTAGATTATGTTTTTTGGTGGTGAATTTCTGATTTTTCCCAGTCAAGGACGTGAATTATATTAAAGTTGGGATGTTTTTAAGCTAATTAATATGGGTGTTGATTGAGCTACAATCCAGGAGATGTTTTGGAAAACGAATGGTGTTGTGTCAGACATAAATGTCCATAAGCTAGTTTTCATCATGAAACGAGACTTGTTGCCAACCATGGGCCAGTCTACCTTGCTATTTAGCTTATGGCTGTTGGGGGTGGGGGAAGGAAATGGATTTATATCTTTGCTAAGAGCATTTGCGAGGAGACGAACGCAGCTGTTTAGGCTGAAATGTGAACACGGCAGGCCTATCTTACTTTCCGCATCGATAATCACCACGCGTACAACGGATTAAAACACTGAATAATCATAAAAATTTAAGCAGCTGTGGTCAAATCAGTGTATGGCACGTGGGTTCAAGTCTTTCCAAAGGTCAGTTCTTTATCTCTGAACGACGCAGCGTTGTTTTCTTTTTTTTTTTTTTTTTACAGGAAAATTTCGTTAGAAAGAAAGAAAAAAAATACTAAAATCCTCCGATATGGCAATGGATGTATGTTGGACAATCTCCCCGCAGGCGAGAAAAAAAAAGACCCCCCCTCCAAATCAACGACAACTAAAGACAGCAGAAATGTGATTCGGCGGAAAGATACTGAAAATTCCATGTACAGAGCGAGTAAGCAAGAAGGAATTCTCAAAGAAAATGACAGCAGAAAAGAACACTTCTACTCAAAAACGGAAAACGACACCTGATACTCTTGATACACATAATGAGGAAAGAGGGTTTGGAAAAGTTAACACTCACAGGGCATATTTAAGGCAAGAAAGATAGGTGTGGAAGCACCTAGTCACTTACCTGTCTAGCTTGTGTGAATGAATGGCTGAACTGTGGGGGCTAGAGCCTAAGCAAACTAAGAAAAACTGCTAAAAAAATAGGAAGTTGTGGAGGCCACGATTGCGACACATAGAGGAAGAAAGAGCTTATCTGAGCCGTATTATTAACTACAACAGTAACGCGAAGGATTTGCTTCGGATGAGAAAATTTTACTATAAGGCTGTTTTCATGAAGCATCGTCTAAGAAATAAAATCACTATCAACAGCTTTCTCTCTCTCTCTCTCTATATATATATATATATAATCGCAACACCGAAATTTCCATATTTCAAATCTGAAACTTCAATTTAAATTCAATCATAAACTTAAAATACAGAGTTCCATTCCATTATCAAGCGATGCTAAGAATAACTTTTTAGAAATTGATTCACTTAATTTATAAGAGCAGACAAATTTGATATTTTAAGATGTTGGGCTTAAGGAAAATTCCATAAAAAACTAAAAATATAAAATCAATTATAATATGCTCTACTGTTGTATCGATCTGAATTATAAATTTCATTGTTCTTTCCTATTATTCTATATATATATATATATATATATATATATATATATATATATATATATATATATAGTGGATATTGATGCCAACACTCAGCGGTGTCAGTGTTTCATGCTAAACGCAGTCATCAGGCCATATGCGTTGTGTTTTTTGCTCGACTATTTATATATACAGTTAAGTGATGCAGTCTTTATTTAGTCTATTGTATTATTCTAACGGTCATTTTGTTGAGGGAAAACGATTGTGTTTCAAATTATTCTAGGGGCTATTGAGCGGGAATAATTGTGGATATATATATATATATATATATATTATAATAATAATAAAAACAAACAAGGACGCTATAAGAACAGTGCTTGGGTTGAAATATAAGAAACAAACAGAGCTAATATAAATATATTCAATAAAGTTCGACCGTAATCGGGCATTCGATCCTTTCATTAGCAGTATTTTGTTCTTCGCCATGGCTACATACAGTTTTTAAATTAAGTGTTATCGTTCTCTTAGGTAGGTTGCCAAACAAAACTGAGCACAAATAGTTATTAATTAAAAAAAGATAGTAATTAATGTATAATATTATTCATAATTACATGTAGAAGAATGTCGTTTTTGATAAATACGTAGAAAATGCGTATATTGCCGAAAATTCCCTTTCCTCAATATAGCTATTTATTAGTCATACACGCTTAGGCCATCATGCATCTTTCGATACATGACTACCGAGGCAATTTTTTTTCCCCGCAGTAGGTTGCTTTCTGCGGTTGACCATTTGCCATCCAACGCTTTAAAATCCGATCTACCCTGCTATTTTACCCCATAGCTTGGGGGGAGAAGAGGAGGATTCATATCTTTCCCAAGGGTACAGTGTAACCCGGATATAAGAGAGTTGTCGGGACCGGAGAAGAAGTCTCTTATATCCGGTGTTTCTCTTATATCCGGGTTTGGTCTATTTTATATACATTAACACAGGCTCTAATTTGGGACCAGAAAAAATCTCTCTTATATCAGGGTTTCTCTTATATCCGGGTTACATTGTATTAGCACGTAAGTGAATACCAGTCAGCTAAGTGCCATGTGTGATACAAGCTTAGGCGATCATGAATCTTTGGATACATGACTGACGAGGCAATTTTTTCCCGCAGTAGGTAGCCATTTCTTTCTGCAGTAGACCAGTTACCATCCAAGGCTATAGAACACGGTCTGTCCTGCCATTTACCCATAGCTGGGGGGGGGGAGAAGAAGAGGATTCGTACTTTTCCCAAGGGTATTAGCACGTAAGTTACTATGTTATAATGCTTATAATACCTAAGCAATAATAATACTGAATATTTTTTAAACATTAAATTATATTTAATCACATCTCCCTAATAGCTGTCGTGATCTTTAAATATATGAAAAACAATATTCAGATACTGCTACCTTTCAGTGACTTCAAGTTTCATATGGACACTTAAACAGTTGTACGGCTGTCTTACGAACTATGAACTTTCCAGCCGATCCTCGTTTCTGAATATTATTGAATTATCCAAATTTCTTAGATAAAGCATTGTAATTAGTATCTGTCTACATTCCAACCGCCTGAAGAAGGCCGGAGCGTACAACGGCCGAAACATTGTAATAAATATGGCGACAAAGATGAGGACAATAGTCCGAATAATGTAAATAGTGTGCATTGTAATTAATTTTCATTCGGTTTTGTTATTCTTCTAACAGAACAATCGGGTTGTTTTAAATTCTACGACCATGCTGCTTATGTAACAATCGAAGAATGTAAAATGACTTGGACGTTACGGTAAAAAGCGATAAGAAATAAAAGAAATTGAACTCGTTAAAAATTATGAGGAAGGAAAATAAGAGAAGTCGAAATGACTTCTTTTCTGCTACCAAAATTTTGAAGATTTTCACTAAAAAAACAAAAACAAAAAAACCCAAAAAAAAACAAAACAACAAAAACAAAAAAAAACAACAAAAACCAAAAAAAAACAAAAAAAAGCAAAAAAACAATAACAAAAAAAACAAAAAAAAAACAAACAAAATAAACAAACAAAAACAACAAAAAAAAAAAAAAAAACAAAAAAAAAAAAAAAAAAAACAAAAAAAAACAAAAAACAAAACAAAACAAAAAAACAAAACAAAACAAACAAACAAACAAAAAAACAAACAAACAAAAAAAAAAACAAACAAACAAAAAAAAAAACAAACAAAAAAACAAACAAAAAAACAAACAAACAAAAAACAAAAAAAAACAAACAAACAAAAAAAAACAAACAAAAAAAAAACATGGAAATCCGTTGACAGCGATTGAGAGAAATAAACTAGCTTTATGTTTTGAGATATTGAAAATATAAGTCATTTTCTACACACTGGTCCGTTTACCTACCAACCCCACAACCCGCACCAAATAAATAAATAAAAATAATGAAAGACAAAATTTGGGTTGCAGTTTGAATAGTAGAAAATTAAGTCAATATCTATCTACTTTTTCGCCTCATAAAACAAAATTAAATTTTAATACAAGGCCATATTTCTTGACAATCAAATGAATGTGATATCAGAATCTAATCGACCGACGACAGAGGTCGTTATGAAATTTTAGCACGACAGCATAATTATCAAACGAACTTATTAAAAATGGCTTGCAAGCCAACGACTACTAATTAACGATCTGAAACAAATGTTTCTTTGCCAAATTTCCGTTGGAGCGTGGAAGACAGACGCCATGACACCTGGTCAGTCGAGTCGAGTCTCAGCTAGTACAGTGTCCGGTGCGATGACCTACGATTACACTGATCGTATTTTCACTAACCGAATATGATTGATGTATCCTCTCTCTCTCTCTCTTTTAAATAAAAAAGTGGAGGCTATAAATAGCGTGAACAGCAATCTCAAACCCTCGGTCATGATGACTTGTGACTTCGTGCCATCGACGGCCTCTAATTTCACTCACATACCAACCCGTGAAATGGTTTTCAGAAACTTTCCAAAAGGTGCCGCACGCTAGGATCGCCCCCCTCCCGAACGATAACAAATCGACTATGGTGAGAATTGAACCTGGGTTTCATGGTCAGAAAGCGGACGTTCTAACCACTCGACCACGTATGTATGTATCCAGACAACAGTTTTTTTTTCACACTTTCTACCGATGGAACTCATTTCTGTTTCTTTGCTTCCCTGAAAACTACAATCTTCAAAATTTTAAATGCAACGTCAATCGCTATCTTCTAGGACCTTGTTCATCTTTTGTTTTTTCCTCAATCTTCCCCATATTCAGTCTTCTCATTCACTTTCACTTCCTGTAAACCCTGCTTATTAGGGGCATTTCTGTCTTTCTTGGAGTCAAAGGATTAAATATACACACACACACACAAACTAATAGTAGTTAATTGATTTAAAAAATGGAGAAAAAAAACTCCTAAGAATCATGTTTGGTTCCCAGAAAGAATTTCTTCAGGCTATTAATGGTTTTATAAATGTAACACTAATTACAGTTTTATAACGAAAAACGAAAACTCAACTTGAAATTTTTGACCTCCGTGTTTTAAATGTTTATTTTAGCCGATCCCGGTTAGTTTTCTATCGATTTTTGCATAAATTATTGGTATTGATCATACACAAATTCCACTTGAGAGGGTCTGGATTAAACTTGAGTCCCAACAGACGTCCAAAACATGGGACTTAGTTGAGAACGATTGGGGAAAACGAAGTGATAGTGACGATGAAAAGATACTAGCTTGGTTTTGAAAGTCTTTAAAAGTTACAAGTCATTGAGCCCCATCCCATTATTTTGTTAGATCGAAATCAGAGAAAATATCATTTTCAAGGTTCTGGTCGTCTTGATTTTTGGAGATGCTTCCATAAACTGTGGCCTAATCTACATAGACAATCAACATAAGTAAAGATCTAAGCGTAGGTTAGATGTGGCACAAGTCCGAAAGTATGGGTACCCAGTGAGGATCGAACTCACTAGCCATTTGTAATTGTTCTAGCGAGACAAGCTTGCTAACCATTGCACCACGTCGAAGTGTCTTATAGGTTTTTACTCATGATCTGAAAATGTTCCGACACAGATCGTTAATAAAAAAAAAAAAAAAAAAAACAAGACACAGGACAAAAAACGGATAGAGGGTAGGAACGAAGAGAGAATCTTGTGACGATTGCGTTGGTCTCATAGGCTTCAGAAGTCATAGGTTGGCAGTATGCAAAGATAATGATAGGTAGCACAATCTAACCTTGACGCATTGCAAATGTTCATTTTTTGTGCACCTGGAATACCTGATGGAAGGCAATACTGTTTTTGTGACGCAATCGAACACTCACTGTCACTTTTGTAATGTCAACGAATACTCGTTGTCACTTCTGTGATGTCAACGAATATTCGTTGTCACTTTCGTAATGCTCGTTGTAGTAGAGACTTTGTAATCGCAGATACAACTATAGTAACACCGTTGAACAATACTGGTGTCAGACGCCTTCGAATATCACTCGGATAATACTCGCTTGAACAGTAATCCGTGTAGTGATCAGTATAGAGAATAGCGAACCGTATAGTAATAGAGGATAGAATAGAAATGCAGATCCGAATAGTGATAGACTAGAATAGAGAGATATTCACTAACCGCCCCACGCAGTGGTGTATGGAGCATCGTAGAGACTTTCGATGAATGATGTGTTAAATGTTCTATCGAGACAAGCTTGCCAACCATTGCACCACGTCGAAGTTTCCGCTTGGTTTTTAATCATGATCTGAAAATGTCCCGAGACAGATCGTTAAATAAAAAACAAAAACAAGACAAAAACGGAAAGAGGATAAGAACGAAGACAGAAGCTTGTGACACTTGATTTGGTCTCATAGGCTTCAGAAGTCACAGTTTGGCAGTATGCAAAGGTCATGATAGGTGGCACCATCGTACCTTGACGTCGTGGAAATGTCCATTTATTTGTGCACTTGGAATACCTGATGGAAGGCAATTGACTTTCGTTAAATGGTATGTAAAGTAAGTGTTATGGTAATTTACCCACGCACGCATGGACTCTTCCAGCTATAAATAGGAGCAGGTACTGCCTTTTTAGAGAGTGAAGTTTTCAGCAGTCAGCTCTGTCAGTCGGACCGAACATTCTTGCTGTAACACTCGTTTGTATTACGGTTTCTGTTAATATATTTGTTTAACTCAATTCCTCTCTTGTGTCTTTATTTCTGGCCCTAACAAGGCCCGAACACTAAATTCACCCGTCATTAAGCTAATCGAGTATTTATGGAAAGACGTGGATAAATATTTACGCTTGCAAGGGCCTGCAGCTACGAATACTAGGAAGCTATAGACAACTGTCGAAAGAGCATGGCTCAACATCTCTTCGGAGTACCTCCGAGCACTTGTGAAACCGATGCTTCTTCAAGTACTTTAGACTGGACTAAACGGGGGTTTCCTTCACACTACTAGGCTTCTATCCCATGACTTTTGGCACGTCAGCGTGTATATATTTACAACGGCACTGAATTCAGTGAGATCTACAAAGCTTTACATATGATCAGTAAGATTTAAACCTGGCGAACTTTAGTGGCCAGTGGAGTGGCTGGCTGCTAGCTGAGATTCTAACTATAGCTTTCAAGTTAAAAGGTGGGAATAATCAAATTCAATTAATATTAAACAATTTCAAGTTAGACTAACCAATTTCAAATTGATATTAAACAATTTCAAGTTGGCAAATATATCTTTCAACAAAACAAATGAAGCATAGCAATGAATCTGAGCTAGCAAATATTTATTGTTACTAACTCATGAATTATGGAATATCAATGTACTCGTGCATGTCAAGAATTCATATCCCCAAGATCCGAGACTGGCTGTTTAAATCGCTGAACATGTGCCAACAGAGCAGTACATTCAGACAGGGTTATTAGAGGAATATTATTAGCAATCACTTGATCAAGTTGTGCACTGCGAAATTCAGTTTTTGTGTTGAATTCCCCCCGTCTTTTTGCCTGCCAGAACTCGAGGAAGCTTCAAAGCTACCTCGGGTTTTACATCAGCCTTAAGAATTGACCATACTCTTTCTATCGGATTCACCATCGGACTATATGGTCCCAGGCGTAAGAAGTGATGATGGGCAAACTAAGGTTCCAGAAATACTTTTTCCAACGAGGCATGGCAAGGAGGCATTGCCAGCCACCAATAGCACAGCTGACTGGTATTCGTCGTCGACTCGTTGTAAAAAAAATGTCTCACAAACTCTTCAACTTGTTCTTTTCTGAATGACCCGCGACGGGTTTCATGATAGATTAATCCGAGGTTACTGATCCCTCCAATTACGTAAATATTTGCTCCACGAGTCCCGGCGGCGACGACTACAGTGTAGCGACTCCCTTTCCTTGATCGCTCTTTCGTACGAGAAATATAACAATTAAAAATTGTTTCACCAACGTAAACAACTGGGATATTGTCGGCCTGGAATCGTAGAAGCTTCTGGACATATTGACGATGTTTTTGTTGAGATCGCTATGCGCCGGCTCATTGTAAACTTTTGAGTTTGAATAATAGTCCATTCAAATATTGTCGAACACATTCGGAACTCCTAACCATATTGAATCTCTGATGTATCAAAGCTGTCAGCTGCTTCCACGTTATTCGTCGGTTCAGCCCCATACACTCTTCAATAAAAGCCTTGTGTTCAGTACCAATTGAAATTGTTTAGTCTCAATTTGAACTTGATTATTCCCGACTTGAAATTGTTTAGTCTCAATTTGAACTTGATTATTCCCGACTTGAAATTGTTTAGTCTCAATTTGAACTTGATTATTCCCGACTTGAAATTGTTTAGTACCAAGTTGAACTTGATTATTCCCGACTTGAAATTGTTTAGTACCAAGTTGAACTTGATTATTCCCGACTTGAAATTGTTTAGTACCAAGTTGAACTTGATTATTCCCGACTTGAAATTGTTTAGTACCAAGTTGAACTTGATTATTCCCGACTTGAAATTGTTTAGTACCAAGTTGAACTTGATTATTCCCGACTTGAAATTGTTTAGTACCAAGTTGAACTTGATTATTCCCGACTTGAAATTGTTTAGTACCAAGTTGAACTTGATTATTCCCGACTTGAAATTGTTTAGCACCAAGTTGAACTTGATTATTCCCGACTTGAAATGCTATAGTTTCGAGTCATCGGCGCCTGATAGGGGTGCATTATTTTGCTGGAAAAACCATTACTACCGGGATTGACTGACTTTTTTTTTAGCTTGGCGGAAGGAGTATAAGTGAATCTAACGAAATCGAATGGAATTCCGAGTTCTTATTCTTCGACACTATTCCTTTATACCCACCCAAACATCCCATCAAACTTGGGTAATATGTCGAGTATAAAGGTTTGCGAACGGCTTGCAACAAGATCTACGTATGACACTTGTTAAGACAGAACCCAGAATATTTCTTCTAGTTCTCAATATGTTTTGTTCTTTTGCTACTTCTAAATTCTGTTCAGTCATCCATTTTCTATATCAAGCGTTGCTTTCCCTTGTCTCTCTTTCCTTCTATCCGCCCTGTGGGTATCCGATTCTTCAAACACTTTCTCATTACGCGTCCCAGAAATTCCAGCTGCCTCTTCCTGATGTTAAGTATAAGCTTCTTTGCATCCTAATACCATCTTTTACAACATCCTACTAACCGACTGGATTCATAGCCTCGTCGGGTCTCCACCTTACACTAACCGTCGACCCGAATGTATCTTAGAAGCATCTTTTGGCCAAAGTAACAAGCTACCAATTTTCCATTCTGAGATGGCAGTGTTCGCTTGTCTTTTGAGGCGCAGCATTCTGTGTTTTGGTGCCAATAATATTGAACTTTTTGGTTTACGTTTAAGAGAACTTATAGAATGTTGTGTACATTGCAGAATGCTTGCGTTGATTGATGAGATGAGCAGTACCAGCGTTGAATTGAGATCTAATGCAATCTTTCACTTCCTTGGATTATTACAAATTTTGTCAGTTGCTAGAAATCCTGTTCTCGCATCACATGTCCCAAATTAAGATATTCCTCGTACATTTTTCTACTTTGACCTGAAAAAAAAAATCCCCCAGAGTCGGGTTCACACTGGAGACAGACTAATAAATCTTTCTTAACCCAACAATTATTCCACACTGTGACAGCGTTAAATCCTGTCCGCGTCATATGCCTATCTCTGCGTAATGTGTCACAGCCATACTTTCTTTTATCTATTACGTTACGTAAAAATTTAAATATCTTGGAATTGTTCTAACAGAGTACGGAAAATGTCACACTGAGATCCGAAGACGCATTTGGATGGCCAATGTTGCATTTCAAATGCTAAACAGTATTACGAGACAAGAGTCTTTCGTTGGTAACAAAGAAAAGAGTACTGAACTTCTACGTGATATCTGTCCTTCTTTACGGCAGCAAAAGATGAAGAGGCTCGAGGCAACGGAGGTATGGTTCTACAAAAGGATGCTAAGGATACCATGGACCGAGCGTGTGAGCAACGATGAGGTTTTGGAGAGGATGTAAACAAAGAGGAAACTTATACTTAACATCAGGAAGAGGCAACTGAAATTTCAAGGAACACGTAATGAGAAAGGAAGGCTAGGAAAACCTGATACTCACAGGGCGAATAGAAGGGAAAGAGAGACAAGGGGAAGCAATGCGTGACCTGGCTTATGTCAGAAGGTATCCCCCAGACGAGGTTCTGCAGAGGGGCGGAGTCTCGTCTCGGGAAACTGACTCCGTTTTTACGTGGT
Source organism: Acanthosepion pharaonis (assembly GCA_903632075.3). Taxonomy (NCBI): domain Eukaryota; kingdom Metazoa; phylum Mollusca; class Cephalopoda; order Sepiida; family Sepiidae; genus Acanthosepion; species Acanthosepion pharaonis. The sequence continues at coordinate 719,415 of CAHIKZ030001279.1, forward strand.
TTGTAGGGAATTTTTGCCCGAGCCTACGGGCTCGAACACCCCACTTTAAACTCGGCCTTGTGCCACATCTTGCTGCGTGGGGCAGCGGATAAATAATCATACTTAACGGGCAAAGTGGATGGCAGAATAGCGTCTGGGAGAAGTAGAAAAAAGACAAAACGGAGGAGAAATTACCAAACCTCCTACAGAAGGAAGCAAGGGAGAGCGAGAAGGGACTAAGCATAAACTACAAAAAGACAGAATACATGGTCATCAGCAAAAAGATGAGCCCGAAAAGCGATTTGCAGGTCGGGGACACAAAGCAGGTGCAGAAATTTAAATATCTTGGAAGTATTCTGACAGAGTACGGAAAGTGCGACACTGAGATCCGAAGATGCACTGTGATGGCCAAAGATGCATTCCAAAGCTAAGCAAAGTATTAAGAGACACAAAAACTGCGGTAGATACAAAGGAAAGAGTACTGAACTGTTACGTGATATGTGTCCTTCCATATGGCAGCGAGTGCTGGACAATCTCCTCAAAGATGAAGAAGAGAATTGCAGCAACAGAAATGTGGTTCTATAGAAGGATGCTGAGGATACTGTGGACTGAACATATGAGTAACAGTAAAGTTTTGGAGAAAACAGAAAAAAAAAAGAAAATTAACACTAGGAAGAGGTAGTCGAAATTTCTGGGGCACGTAATGAGGAAGGAAGTTTGGAAAATCTGATACTCACAAGACGGATAGAGGGAAAGCAGCGCGTGATATTCTTAATGGGCTTGAGTAAATGAATGGCAGAACAGGGTTTAGGAGAAATAACAAAAAGACAAAACTTATTAAAAGACAAAACTTATTAAAAGACAAAATGGGCAGGAAGTTGTAGAGGGCCATGATCGTCTACTTCTTGATGGGACATTCTGCATAAAAGAAGATAATTAACATGCGGAAGAGGCAGTTGAAATTTCTGGGGCGCTTAATGAGGAAAGAGGGCTTGGAAAATCTGATACTTACAGGACAGATTGAGGGAAAGAGGGACAGAGGAGAGCAGCGCGTAACATACTTGATGGGTTTGAGTAAATTGATGGAAGAACGGGGTTTGGGAGAAATAAAAAAAAAACTTATTCAGAGCTACAAGGGAAAGGAAGATGTGAAGGGCCATGATCGCCTATGTCCTGAAGGGACACGGCACATAAAAGAAGATACCTAAACCGGCCGTGTCTTTTGCTACAATATGAAGAAAGTAAAACTAACTTGTGTGTTGCCGTTAATATTTTTAACACTTCAGTTTATTCATTGGGTGACTTTCAAATGTTATTGTACTGGATTCAGGGGATGTTATTTTCTGTTTGCCACTATTGTTTTGGTTTCATTTGTATTTAAATAACAGATCGATTCCTTTCAGTAAAATAATACACTTTTCCCTTCCATTCGGCTTCATTGCCACAGTGAACAAAAATGAAAAGAACTCCTGACGCTGTACTCTATGAAGTTGTTTACTCCCGCATAGGTTTTTGTTTTTGGAGACAAACACAGAAACCAAACATGTTTTGCTGTTTCTCAGTTTTTTCTCTCCTCAATTTCGGTTGACATATTTTGAAATGGGTCGGATTTTTTACATGTAATAATAACAGAAAAAAAAAACAAAAAAAAACAAACAAACAAACAAAAAAAAACAAAGAAGAATTCGTCTTACCTTTGGTTTCTCCCATCACCTGTCCTTTAGGAAATTTACTTTAATTACTCGAGAATAATACACAGCCATAAATAATACGCACTCCAACAAATGATCCAAACATTAAGAAATATATCTATCCCTATGTATAATACGCATTTATAAATTTTGTCAAAAAACAAAAACAAAAAACATTTACATTATTCGGACTATTGTCCTCATCTTTGTCGCCATATTTATTACAACGTTACGGCCGTTGTACGCCCCGGCCTTCTTCAGGTGGTTGGAATGTCGAACTATGCGTACAACAGCCGAAACGTTGTAATAAATATGGTGACAAAGATGAGGAGAATAGTCCGAATAATGTAAATAATGTACATAATCCCTCATCCCAGAAATATAGACAGATACCAAAAAAATAATGACGAAGACATTTTGTCAACCTTGATTTTAAGAATAAAATCGAAACTAAGCGGCTAAAATAATGTTGAAAATTACCATCGCGGTTTTCCCCGAGAAATGTCAGTAAGGATTTTATAAAGAGAGGTTTTCAAGAAGTGTTGTTTCATGACAGCCATGGATGGCTCTGAAGATGACATCCTTTGAAAAGAGAATGAAGAGGTCGAAGAGAATTTGGAACAGGACGAAGATAATATTGTGAATGATAATTTCTTTAATGACAATTTAAATATTGATTCTATAATAGAAAGTGGTGATGATGATGATGATGAAAATTAAAATTTCAATAAATTCTTAACTTGATATCCTCATTTCTTCAAAATTGGCCTTTTTATAGATTTTTTTTATTTATTTTTTCGACAAATAAAAAACGCGGCGACTGATAAACAAATTTATTGACAAAAAATGTTACAATTATTATTGTTGGATTTAAAATGAAAATTGGGATAATATATTTCTTATTTTAGAACAACAAGGACGTATTTATTATTATAAATCAATAACGAAAAACCCCTACTATCACTTGTAATTTACAGTAAAAAAAAAAAAAGAAAAAAAAGCGTATTATTTTAGAGAAATTACAGTAAGAATAAGCCCATTTCAAAATATGTGCCCCCCCCAAAAAAAAAAATCTGACTACGATTGCTATATAGATGACGTCTTACCAATATCTCTCTCTCTCTCTCTTACACACACACAAACATTTTATTAAATTTAACTTTTATCGTACTTTTACACTTCCGGAAATCGTGGATAAACAATTCATATTTTCTCTTTTGTCAGAGTTCTTTAAACACTTAATACTATGATTACTGTAAACAAGAGTGTATGATTTACTAAAATATATATATATATATATATATATATATATATATATATATATATATTAGTAGCCAATGCATTTTTCGTCTTTGAGGGACTTTATCAGAGGACGAAAGGCATCGGCGAAGATAAGTTTTGCTTTGGTCTTTATTCATATTGTCTTTTTACAGATATACTCTATCTGAAATTTATATCTCTGAAGAAACCTTAATAAATTTGAAACATGTTAGATTGTAATACATTTCATATTTGTTTTTTGTTTTTGTAGAATTCCTATTTATATCTCATCTACATTTGATCAACTCTCTTTCTCTTATATATAAGAGAAAGACAGTTGATCAACTGTAGACCAGATATGAATAGGAAACACACACACACACATATATATATTATAAATCAACTGATTTAAAATATGTTTTTTTTTTCGCTACACAGTAATAACCATGTTTCAAATATGGAAGCTAAAAACTTTAAATTTAATTTTGTAATTAAATTAAAAACATTAGTTCCATTTCATCCTCAAGCGAATTTTGGAGTAACTTATTTTTTTAAATTTATTGAGTTATAACTACAAGGGAAATTCATAATTTACGGTTACCAAATCAGTTAATTTATAATATTAATGCTCTGTAAATTTACATTGAGCACTATTTTGTAAAAAATAAAATTATCAATAAGAACACCGGATTACATATCTTAAGTGTTCATATATATATATATATATATATATATATATATATATATATATATATATATATATATATAAATTAAATTTAAAGTTTTTAGCTTCCATTTTGAAACATGGTTATTACTGTGTAGCGAAAAAACATTTTAATTCAGATTTTGATTATATATATATATATATATATATATATATATATATATATATGTGTGTGTGTGTGTGTGTGTATATGTAGGTCTCCTATTCATATTGATCTACATTTGATCAACTCTCTTTCTCTTATATACATAAAAGAAAGAGAATTGATCAAATGTAGATCAGATAGGAAACGTATTACAATCTAACATGTTTCACATTAAAAAGATAATTATGATTTAATCTCTACTTTTGTATGGAGCACTGTTTCTTTTTTTAAAATAAAAACAAAAATACTAAAGAACTCCGGATTATTTACCTAAACGTGTTCTTTCCTATTTTTCTACATATCTTCACATTATATATATATATATATTTTGGGTGAGATGGGTAAATTGTCACCATTTTATATTTTTAATTTCGCGCATGCGTGTTGTTTGTTTTTGTCAACAACACGGTATAGAGGTGTCAGTTAAGCACTGTCCGGGAGAAAAAAAAGCACCATAACGCCATTCACTCCGCCAGAAATTTAGAAACAGCATACTGTATTACTTAACATTCGCGCCGAAAGTTTTAATACGAACATTTCAGAGTGTTTGGGTGTCAATATGAGGACAGTGCAGAGGATTCAGAAAGAGTTGGATGAGTCTAATGGTGATTACGAAGGTAGGGCAGCTCGGAAAACTCACTCTGATCATTCTGATAGGCAAGGAACTCCCGGATTTGTTGGTAAGGGTCTCAGACTCAACACGGAGGCTTACATCAAGAATCTTGTGGAAGTAGTGCTGTCCTGGGTCAAGAGGGTGGCTGCTGAAAGACCCTATGTCTAGCAATAGGACTCTGCACCATGCCAGACAAGCAGAAGAACCCAGTCACGGCTGTCAGACAATTTCTGCGACCACATCAACCTTTACACCTGGCCATTTAACTCCCCAGACTGCATGCCCCTTGATTATTATGTGTGGGGCACAGTTGAGCGAGAGACAAAACAAAACTACTTGCAACATCAAAGATGAACTGAATGCAAGGATTATGGCAGCATTCAGCAATTTAAACAAGGAGACAATCCAGAAGAGTTGCAGGAGATTCCGAAGTCGTCTGGAGGCCATGGTTGAAGCCAACAGCGATTTTATTGAATAAATTTAGTTTTTTCTATTTTAAGATATTTTTATGTAATTTTGGTATATATGTGTTAAAATGAAATGTCAGTGTTATTTTCATTTTTGCGTCATTTAGACGACAATTTATCCATTGCACTCTGTATAGTGATAGATAGATATGTGTGTGCGCCAATGTTTAAAAACTGATAGAAAATACAATAATAGTCCAATATTAGCACGCGCAGGTTGTTCTAACAAACGGTACAAATTTGTTGATAACTGCGGTTCCGACTACATTATGCCTACTCTATCAATGTCAATAGCTGTTAGATGACAAGGGAATGAAATCCATATTGAAGTAATTAGTTAATGATGTACGCAAATGTAAACACCCATACAAGATATTATCAGTAGCAAGTAAATTTAAAGTTTACTGGAAATTATAGAATTTCCTTAAGAAGCGTTTTCCTAAGCCAGACTATAAAGTCAAAGTACCTAAAATTCAATAAAATATTAGATTGCTTAGAATATTTTCCTAATTTTTTCAAGATTACTTGGTAGTTAAAAATTATATAAAATCCGGTCAAGTTGTCTTAGTCAAGTAATTTTTACAGTTATGTGTCTTTTACTTAAAAATTCCAAACATTAAGCTATCGATAATCAGTCAAAAATAAAACAACATTTACATGTTAGAAACATATTTCCCGATATTTGAAATTAAAAGTAATATTTGCCTCAATTCACATTAATTAAACCTTAAATCAGTTAATTTTTTCTCAAATAAAGGTTCAGAAAAAACATTTTATCTTTAAATGATATTTTTAATAAAGAGAATTATGTTGTGCTGAAAAATTTGTCAATATAGTCAATTTTAGCGATTAAAAATAATTCCAATCAATTCAATTTAAAATACATCAGAGTCTTACTTATTAAATTTCATATAATAAAAAAAACAAAAAACTTTATTTTTAAAATGCATTTTAAACCCTAGGTAGTGTTGTTTTTCAAGATACACACACACACACATATATATATATATATATATAAGTATACTTTTGCAGCTCTATTAAAATAGTTTCCATCAATATATATATATATTTCTAAAGAATTATATTTATTTTTAATCTGACATTTTTTATTATTTCAAACGTGGTTATTTGAGGATAGTCGTATTTGAAATAGACAGCCAGTTTTGTGTTTTAGAAAGTGTGTATTACGCCTATCAGAGCGCATAATCGAGAAATCTCTATAAATAAAATCTATTCTCTGGATCAAACTGTAATTTATCTTACAGAAGACGGTCGCGGGTAACAGTTCTGTCGGCCGGAGAGCACCTTTTCTTTAATGAGATTTCTCGAACACGCAGGCCGATAAACGTAATACACGTCGTCTATAATAAAAATAAAATTGGGGCGTCTACTTCAGATAAGAGTATCCAATAAATAATAATATTTGAAGTAACATATATATCTCGAGCTCTCCTAGCTACTGACGTCTTTCATATAGTAAAAACGTTAAAATTTCCTTATTCTCTGCCTTGCGACGATAGCATGGGGGTAGAATCTCTGACTGATGCCAAAACAGCTTGAAACAATCTAACTACAATGATGAGATGTGATACTGTCTGTGGATAACTATATATATATATATATATATATATATGTATATGTGTGTGAAAGTTCTCAGAATAAATCTGTAGAGAAGACAAAATGAATAAAATAGACAATCAGAAAATAGTCTTTGCCGCCATATTTCTTCATTTGACTTTATTAAGGCAAGTGATGATAAACAAAAGCCAAATGTTGTGTAGTTACATGAAATTCAAAAAATTTAAAAGGCACTCCTACGAAAGCCTGTTTTTTTTTTTTTTTATTTTAGTAACATTTTTTTTTTTTTACTGAGGGCGTGTTTTTATTTTCCATGTCGACAATGTGTTAAAATTTTCAGAATAAATCTGTAAAGACAAAGTCAATAAAATAGACAATCAGAAAATAAATATATTATTACATTATGTGTTTTCTTTTTAGTAGATTCCTGTAATTGAAATAGGCGTGTTTTTCTGTTGAAGTGGTTGGGGGTCCTATTTTTAGCAGTGTTTGAACCTACATCCCCCTCTTTCTGGAGTCAAATTCCAATGTTTTTAAGTGTTTGGGATTGGGATTTGTTTATAGTTCTTGTAATATATATATATATATATATATATATATATATATATAGTGTAACCCGGATATAAGAGAGTTATCGGGACCGGAGAAGAATTCTCTTATATCCGGATTTGGTCTATTTTATATACATCAACACAGGCTCTAATTTAGGACCGGAGAAACTCTCTCTTATATCCGGGTGACACTGTGTACAGTTCTCAAAATAAATCTGTAAAGAAGACAAATTGAATAAAACAGACAATCTGAAAATAATACTTAGTCCTTGCCGACTCGTTTCGTTTTTCGCTTTTATTAATGCAAATGATGATAAACAAAAGCAAAATATTGTGTAGCAAAAATTTAAGAGACACTCCTATGTAAGCCTCTTTTTGGATATTAGTAACTTTTTTTCTTTTTTGACTAAGAGTGTTTTTTTAAAAAAAAAAAAAAAAAACAACAACTTTTGAATGAGAATTACAAATACTCTGGCGTACGATTACTGATTGATCGAACGATTCGTTTTATACAGCTTATCAATCCTTTGTACGTTAATTAAAACCAGAAAATATTTTTAGATTGTAAGAATTTTATTTTAAAATACTAGTAGTCTACTCATAAGAGTCTTAATACCTAACCCATTGGTAGGTGGAGAAGATGTGAATTCATACCTTTCCCAAAGGTATTTGCCCATAAGTAAATGTAACGAATCCAGCGAGAGTTGGAACTCAGCTCTCCGATTAACGATTCCGAACCATTTTCCATTGCCCTACCTGCACGTCTAAGTTGGCAGCATCTGCATTCCAAAGCGGCCACCCATTTACGTACTGACTACGCTTGACGTTGCTTAACTTCAGTCGACCTACAATTAAAACCAGACTCAAAAATACGAACGATCAGTGACTGCCTTTCAATATTCCCGTTCGACTATCTCACGTTACTTCATATTATTTTTCCCCGTGTGCGATAACCTTATATTTTAATTAATATGTTAATAATTAATTGCAGTCGTTTCTTTTATTATTCAACCGAATATTTTTTTTTTGTAATTAGAAAAATCATCTAATTTCATAGAATTTCAATATTAATTTTATTATGTTTTGAAATGTTCCATCCTGTTCATTAGAACCAGTAAATCGTTTACAATTTTCTTCCGGATGTAACAAAACAGTTACTATTTCGTTTCGTTTATTCGTTATGTTTTTGATAGAGTCATTCATCTCAAATCACTGCGTTTTATTTTATTATCCAGTTAACATGGCCGGTGTTAATTACTTAAAACTGATTGAAGTAAGAATAATTTGTCAATTCCAATAAAGAAACGACTTCAGTGGGGGTTCAAATTATTCAGTTACATGTCGATTTCAATTCAATAAAAATGTCAATTTCAATAAACAGATGATATTGAATAAGTAACATCTCAGATTCAATTGCACATGACAATGTCAGATCCAATAAAGAGCTGTCGTTTCGTAAAATCCAAATACATTTTAATTTTTTTTTTTAATAATTTTACCCAAAGCAAGGCAATAAAGCCACTGAGTTGCAAGGGGTTACTGAGCATCACAGTATATTAAAAAAAACACTATTAAAGAGAGAACTATAAAAGAACAAGAATTAAGAAGACAGAAGGTAACGATTGACATTGCATTTCAATTTTTGAAGATATTAATTGACTGTAAAACAAGAAAGCGGAAGAGAGTTCCACAGTTGAGAAGAAACTATTAGCATAGAACTTACGGTTACATCTAGCGGCCATTTCAACTGTGAAATGATGAAATATTGCCGCCATTCTAGTTCTACGCTTACATTTCTAAAGTCTAGATACAATGGAGGAAAATTTATTAGAACAATGACGGTAAAAACATTTATAGAAAAGGAACAGGGAAGCGATTTTACGGCGGTGGGAAAGTGACTGAAGCCGAGATGCCCAGTTAGACGAATAACATTGCAGATTCTTCTTTGGATTTTATCAATAATCTAAATATATAACAAGAGCTCCAGACCAGATATGACAGAAATATTCAAAGCAAGGACGAATTGTAGATTCTGGTGAGAAAATTTGTCAAACACGACACAGTGAACGAATTTTTTTGCAGCTGACGTAACAAATGATTCAATATAATTTTTCAATTTCTTGTCTGCAGAAAATGTTAATCCGAGGAGGCATGTTTTACTATTCTGAAGGAAGACAAAAATGCAGTTTCCTTAATTTCGGTATCTGTCTATATTTCTGAGATGAGGTATTATGTACATTATTTACATTATTCAGACTATTGTCCTCATCTTTGTTGCCATATTTATTACAACGTTTCGGCCGTTGTACGCTCCGGCCTTCTTCAAGTAGCTGGAATGTCGAACTGAACCCATTATTTCACTCTCTTATCTCTTGTTAATTCCCCTCTCCAAGTTCTCCACTGCCCTAACCGGGTATTGAACTAACAGACTTTGGGCCTTATCACTGGATTTAACTAACGCCTTTATCCACTGTGCCATGTGTCAGGATACATGGCACAGTGGATAAAGGCGTTGGTTAGATCCAGTGACAGAACCCAAAGAGTGTGAGTTCAATACCCGGTTAAGGCAGTGGAGAACTTTCAGAGGGGAATTAACAGGATTAGACACGACACGTGCAACTAGAACAGTCTACCTCAGTGGGCGAAATAAAAGGTTCAGTTCGAGATTCTAACCACCTGAAGAAGGCCGGAGCGTACAACGGCCGAAACGTTGTGATAAACATGGTGACAAAGATGAGGACAATAGTCCGAATAATTTAAATAGTGTCCTTTATTTCGGTTAAATATCAAACGACAAATTCAACAAACAGTTTGCGATGGTGGTGGTGGTGGGTCCATATTATTCAATAAATGTCAATTTCAATAGTGTATAGTACTAATCGATTATATCTGAATTAGGTACCTCCACTTTTGTGCGAGAAAACAGCATAGCGTAATGAAAAAGGCCACAAACTTAAAAAGAAAGTATTATCGTCAAAAATGTTTGTGTTAATAATATGAAAGACAAAAGTATTTTTTATTATTTTTTGAAACTTTTTTTAATCCTTTCTGAAACGTTCGAAATTTTAGTTAAAATCTCATTTTGTTACGTCATCGCGGAGGCATAATAATAATTGATTTTTTTTGTGCTTTTTTCCGTTGAAAACAAACAAATTCTTGTAAAAATCAAATAATTATCCGATTTTAATGAAATTTTCAGTACTTATTCACAAATAAATGAAATTATTTTTGAAATTTTTTTTTGTTTTTAGAAAATTTTGGTAAAATATATATTTATATATATTTTTTTTCTACATATGTTACCACCCACTTTCTTAATTTCATGAAATTTCGCAAAAACCTTTCAATTTCCTGACATTTTTTATTCGTTAAAAGTAGGACTCCTTGGAGAATGTAAATCACCTAATCTTTTTTTTTTCAAACTTTTACTATTCTAACTGAAAATCTGCTCTGAACTGAAAACTAATAAATGCAATAACACTATGACATTTAATTAGAAAAGCTTTTACTTGCTTTTGTAAATAAGTTATAGTAAGGACATTATGACATGAAGAAGTAAAATTTTTCCGATGAACAATGAATCTTTCAAAGAATTTATTTTTTTTTTTAAATTTAACTATAATAATTTCTAATAGTCTAAAATAGCGAAAAATTCTGTATTGGGTTATTTCTAGAATGTGATATAGTAATTAATTGGAAACGAAATTTACGAATCCAAAACTGAAAAGATTAATAAAAATAGTTACACTATTCTATTTTTAAAATAATTTTTTATTTCTTATTTTTTTAAATTAATTTGTTCCTTATTTTCATCTATGAAAGTCAAAACTTGACATTATTATGAAACGGTCACATCATCTAAGAGGTTTGTCTCTTTACAGAGAAATTAATTTAATTTATATTTCAATTTTTTTTCTTTTTGCATAAAGCATCTTCGAAAGGTTGGTAAAAGTCGATAAATTATTAGGTAATTGTGGAAAATATGTTCATTTGTAAAAATTACGAGGTAGTTAAAAACAAAAAAAAAAAAAAAAATAATGATTAAAAAAATACGTTCACTTAGATTTCGTAAATTTTATATCAATTCTAGCCATCCATATTAGCTGTCATCGTCTCGTCACTCAATCAGCTATCCATTACCGCCTGAGATAAGCTATGATAAGCAGGACCAATCATTAAATAAATGGTTGTATATTACTCTTTTATGCTATCAGTAATATTTATTTCAAATCAGATTAATTTAACTTTAAATTTTCTAATTTTACTCAAATAACATGTCAGTATATATTTTTGGAAGAATTTTAAAATCGATAAATTTATTTTGTTTACAAATTTCTTAAAATTAAGAAAATGGCCACTTTTAAGAAAATTTTAAGAAATCGAAATTAAATTTGACATTCCAATCAATATAATTTCTATCTGAAATACCCGAGAATATTTTACTTACTGGAAATAATAAATTTAATTATTTAGCTTTCAAATAAAGCTAAAATGAAGTCTTCAAGAATTTTTTTCATTCTTAAAAATTCATTTTAAACTTTAGGTATCGAAAATTTATGCAGAAGTAGTGAAGGTACCTAATCTAAATTTCATATCAATACAGTACTTTCTCGATTATCCGGAGGCCATAGGACAGGGGGTTGAAAAAATTTTTTCGGATAATTAAAAATGTCCGGATAACTGCAAAACCTCAATTATAGAAAAAGAAATGAAAAAAGGAAATTTAAATTTTGTAGCATCAAATGATATTCTCAAACGGCTTTTTCAAGATTTTGTCCAGTGCATTTTTAATGAAAAAAAAGTATTTTGTGTGTTTCTGTCTTGGAATGTGTTTTTCTTGAAACTGGATTAAAAGTCGATTTATCTGAAAGGGTAGCTTCTGGTTGAAAACGCAAACGACTTCATTTGTCAAACAATCATGGCTTCGGTGTTTGAAAATGAGAATCCTGGATATTGACTACAGTTTTCTAAATTCTCAAAATGCTTGTCAAATCATACTTATTATAAAACCCAGGTTGCGTGTGTGTGTTCGTTTATATATTGGATCGGATTTCCTACATTTTTCAACCGATTTCAACAAAACTTCACAGGACTACGTAAAATTACCTTGCGGTGGTTCTGACAGCGCCAAAAATTGAAAAAAAAAAAAAAAAACAATTGTTTTTGCACGAAATCAATTTGAAAACACGATTAAGAGGCATCGCTGTTTCGAGAATGAAAGGGGGACAACTCATATCGAGTTATACTTATAAAACCCAGGTTGTTTGTGTGTGTGTGTGTGTGATCGGATTTCCTACATTTTTCAACCGATTTCAACAAAACTTCCACTTTTTTTTTGTCAGGTAGTGTTTCTTATTGTCTTGCACACTTTTTTCCTTTATTTTTACATTCAGAATGCTTTAAAAATTCCATTTACAAGACAATTGTTTATAATAAAATTCTATTCAATCGGTAGACTCATAATGTTTTTGTTTGGGTTTGACCAATTCGTAAAAAAAAACAAACCCCAAAACAAAACAAAACAAAAAAAAAAAAACTAAGACATGCGTGTTCGTCAACCTTAAACAATAATCTTTGTCAATTTTTATGATGGTCGATACTTTATCTATCTCTGTTACATCCCCGGGCAACGCCGGGCTCTACTGCTAGTATGAAATATTAGAATGGGTTTCATTCGGATAATTGAAAATCATGTTTGGATGATTTGTTTTTCTCTTTATTTCACATACGGAAAATCGAAGTCTGGTCTATTGAAGAACTACTGGAAATGTCAGTTTCGTTTTATCCAGTTACTGTAAATAAATGCCAATTTCACAAAAAAAAAAAAAAAAAAAAAAAAGAAAAGAAAAAAAAGGGGGGGTCGTATTGTTCATTTACATGTCATTTTCCTTTTTAGTTGCAGCAATGACAGCGAGATCAGGGCGAAGAGGCTCGGTATTTGGACACTAGACAGACAGTTCACTTAATGTACAAGATAAGCCTCAGGCTGAGAAGCTGAAAGGCACCGAGGTGACGGCTATAGTCTTCAATAGAAGCCTCATGTTTCACGTAAAATTGTGCTGAGAAGGTCGGCCCAGTAGATTGCAAGCATGATGAGCCTCTTCAGCTTTCTGTTCTCCGAGACATATTTTTGTAAGTCTGCCGAACGCCGAGGCGGCTCGTCGAATGTGTTTATTGATCTCGGAGTTAAAAACACACTGTTCGTGATGATTGAGTCGAGATAAATGCGTGGATAAAATCCAGATCGAAGTTGTTGGTGGTAACGAGAAGAGGACGCTCAACTGTCATCCAACAAGTTGATCTTCCTCAGATTAGTGTATATGCATATATATGAAGCTGGATCAAAATACTTAGCCTGATCCATTGATAGACATATGCAGATATATATATTACAGCTGTACTGAAAACTTATAAAAATTAAGAAACATAATGCTAATATCTTGAATAAACACTTAGACCAAGATCAAAGAAATTTAGACAGTATGAAAATAAAAATAGATGAAGATAAACAAAAATTATGTAACTGCAGAAATTCTCATAACTGTCCTCTAAAAAATAAATGTCGCACGGAATCATTAGTATACCAACGCAATATCTCATCTATTGAGGATCCAGACAACGTAAAAGTCTATATTGGATGCACAAGGCATGAGTTAAAAAAAAAAGATTCAATCAACATCAAAGTTCTTTTAGAATAAATAAATACCGAAATCAGCCTTCCCCATCAAAGTATTTCTGGCACTTAAAAGAAACCAATAAAACATCTACAGTAAAATGGAAATTAATAAGAAAAGCTAAAATATGTAAGTCATTAAATGACCCATGTCATTTGTGCATACATGAGAAACTATATATTACTAGGTTTATAGCAAAATAAAAATTTACTGAATCAAAGAAATGAAATAGCTATTCTTTGCCGATATTGTCAATAATTTTCCTTAATGTTAAAAAAGCTGATGAAAGTAATATACATACTTATATTTGATATTTAATAATAATTTTTAAACAATTTAAGTAATTCTATTACATTTATTGGTTTAAAAAGAAGTATAGCTTATTAGTAATTAAAATTAAAAATAATATTTTAAAATTGTAGTTCAGTACAACGTATTCTAATCCAGACACACCTTTCAGAAAAGATATGTATACAAATACAAGTTTAACGAAAAAAAATGCCGAAAAACTTTTTGTCGTTGGTAAAAAGCAGACGGCAATTCGTTGAAAAAGGCACCCATACTCAGACTTAACCTATTTTCGAAAGTAACTCATATTTGATACAATAGTCGTCAGTATAAATGAACATGCTACCGCACCTTGTCAAAATGATTGGATTTCTCCGTATCCTTGGAAACAAATATTATGAATGAGTGTGCTTATAAAACTCAGTAAATTTCAAAATAAGTTATTCCAAAATTCGCTTGAAAATGAAAGTACTGGAGCCTTTAATTTAATTATATAATTGAATATGAAGTTTTTATTTTTTGTTTTTGAAACATGGTAATTCCTGTGTAGCGATGGAACCATGTTTTTAAATCAGTTAATTTATAATTTGTATGCTCTGTAAATTTGCATTGAGCGCTGTTTTGTAAAAATAAAAATTCTTAATAAGAACACCGGATTATATATCTTACTGTTGTTTATTTTATTATAAAATATATATATCCACATACACGCAAAACATACAAATATATATATATATATATATATATATATATATATATATATATATATATACACACAAACAGAAAAAACACACACACACACATACACATACATACGTATATACAAACAGAAAAACACACACACACAAACAGAAAAAACACACACACAAACAGAAAAACACACACACACACAAACAGAAAAACACACACACAAGCAAACAGAAAAACACACGCAAACAGAAAAACACACACACATATACAAACAGAAAAACACACACACATATACAAACAGAAAAACACACACACATATACAAACAGAAAAACACACACACACACATATATATATATATATTATATATACACACACACGCACAAACATAACACATACAGTTGAGGGTAAAAATATTCGTATATGAACAATTTTTTCATTTAATGTAGTTCCATCTAATGAATAAACACAGATGCATAATAACTAAATATCCATAGAAAAAACAAATTGATTTAATAGAAATAAATTTAATTTATCCATTTTAAGTATTCGTATAATACAAAAAAGAATACATATTCTTCAATTAAAACTTTGTAGTATAGCCATTATTCACTTCTACAGCAACCAAACTCTTCTTGTAGTTCTCAATTAATGATTTTTAAATTTTACTTTTGATAGTTTGTTCCATTCTTCGCATATAAACTTCAGATCCGAGTGGTTGGTTGGAGCTCTCGAGTGGATTTTTCAAATAACGCCAGATTCTCGATTGCGTTTAAATCTGGAGACTGACTTGGCCATTTTAGGATATTTACATTATTTTCGGCCATTTCTTCGTAGATTTTGCAATGTGCTTAGGATCATTATTTTGTTGGAAGATTCAATAAGGAGAAAGTTCAAGATTTTCAAACAAAATTTGCTTCCAAAATATTTTATAAGCTGCGGCATTCATTCTATAATCTATTACTGATATGTTGCCAGTACCTTTTGCAGAAAAACATCCCCAAACCATGATGCTGCAACCACCAAATTTAACTTTTAGAATTGTTTTCTTTGATTGAAGGCATCGCCATCTTTCCCCCAGACATGATTTCTAGAATTACGTCCAAACAACTCCAATTTGATTTCGTCTGTCCATAATATACTTTTCCAATATGATTTTCCTTATCCTTATGTTCACGAACGAATTTCAACCTGGCTTCTTTGTGTCTTTTTAATAACAGTGTTGTTTTCTAAGGGGGCGTGACTTTAGATTGTTCCTATGAATTTCATTGCTTATTGTCCGTTTAGTGACACAGATTCCCGATGAAAAGCTAATTATCCTGCAACTCGTGACGAGTAACCATTGGATTTTGTTTAACTTGACGCATTAATTTCCTTGAAGATCTTGAAGAAATCTTCCGTGGAGTTTCCGTGAGATTTTCCTGTAACTTTTGCCTTCGTTCCAGAGCTTACCAATCAGTTCTTCTTGCGAATTTGTCAATTCTTTACTCTTGTCATGGTAAGATTCTTGCACGAATATCAATTACAGAATGTTCTGTTGTATTTTTTTAGGCTAATCTCCTGATAACATTATTGGAACATTATAGAATATTCTACTTGAATAATCTAGAGTATTAAAGCAATTTAAAAATTTTAAGATCTGAAATTTGTATTGTATGTATACTTTCTTTCACCCATTTCGATAGAGATAACGTCGCGGGCTGTAAAATGTTATAACAACAATAATCATTAGAAAAAAAATGTTCTTTATTTGAATTAATCCGATGGTTTTGCAAATGTAATGTTTAGGTCTGTACAAAAAGGGTAGTAAATGGAATATTCAGGTTGTCGGAGATTTTCTTGTAACTTTTACCTACTTTCCAAAGCTTAACAATCAATTTTTTTGCGAATTTCTCATTTCTCCAAGTCTTGCTATGATGATAAACTTCTTGCACGAATATCAATTACAAAATGTTCTGTTTGTATTTTTAGAATATAACATTAGAATATTCTATTTGAATAATCTACAGTATTAAAACAATTAAAATTGCAATTTAATTTGCATTGTACGAATACTTTTTCACCCATTAAAATGGCTAAATGGGATTTATCTATTAAATCATTTTTTCTGTTTTCGATGTCTATTTAGTTATTATGCATGTGTGTACAGTTAATTATATGAAAAGTATATTTATTCATTAGTTGGATTAAGAATAAATTAAAAATTTGCATGTTTAAGAATGTTCCTCCCACATTATATATATATAATCTCCATACATGTTTCAATAAATAATATAGACAAGTGTTGTCTATTTTATGTAAATTCTTTTCATATCGTCTGATAAGCTTAATGACATTATCATTAAACGAAGAAATAAAATCACAATATTGATACATATTTTTTAATCCAATCTAAGCTTTCGGCTTACATAAGCCATTATCAAAGATGTCAGTTACAGTACAATATAATAAGCAATACACGGATAAGAAAGTGATGATAGTCTGTTTCTGTTTACATGGATGATTTCCAAGCAACGATAAACACGTGCATATAAGACGCTGGAAGCGAAAATCGCACCGCAGCTCATGACGTCACACATGACCATGCAAGAGGGAATTCGAGAAGTATTAAGTATGGGAAGCCGTTGGTATAAACCAATGGCTTCTGTTACCAATTATAGACATTTAAGAATATTTGTGGAGATTTCATAGTTTATTTTGTTTAGGTTAGGTTTCTATATAAATATAAATGGTGGTACTCGTTTGGAAAATCCTCGGATAGTTTAAAAAAAACAAAACAAAACAAAATAAAAAACAAACAAACAAAAAAAAAACAAAAAAAAAACAAACAAACCGCCCCCAGTGTAATTGTAGGAATAAGGACGCCTGCCCTCGAGAGGGCAGGTGCCAACAAGAGTGCGTGGTCTACCAAGTTAAAATACATAGAAATAAATTGAATAATACTGATAAGAACCCTAAAGTTTACATAGGATCTATCCAGAATAGTTTCAAAAAACGTTATTACAACCACCTCAGTTGTTTCAATAGTGCAACCTATAAACATAGTACCACCCTGTCCATATATATATATATATATATATATATATATATATATATATATATATATATATATATATATATATGGAAGATCAAACAAGAAGATAATAATGATTCAGTTTTGAAATGGGAAATATTAAAAAAAATGTTATAAATATAAGGCAGGTGATAAGTTTTATTCACTATGCATGGAGGAAAAACAAGATATCGCTACCCATAAGGAACCTAAAAATTTATTAAACTAAAAATCGGAAATTCTTAGGTGTGGGTATAGAAAAGGCTGGTTATTAGAATAGTTTTTTTGTTTCTCGCCGTTGGCTGATCAATAGAGTAGCATAGCCCTTGTTTGTCTTATTTTTTGTTTTGTCACGTGGTTATGGTTTTATCAATAAATACTGTTCCGTAATTTTCCTCTCCAGCCAGCTTTACCATGAAGATCCGCTTAGGTGAAACCTAGATAGGTTTGCCCCTGGCTCCTTAGAATTATATATATATATATATATATATATATATATATATATATATAGCACGGTGGGGTAATGGATATCGGCTTGGATTGAGGGATCGCAGAGCCCAGGTTGAATCCATTACATTCACTTACGTACTAATACCTCTTCTCCCTCCAGCTATGGGTAAAATAGTAGGACAGACTGGGTAAAATAGCAGGACAGACTGGATTCTATAGCCTTGGATGGCAACTGGTCTAGGAGAAGGACAACTCTGAATTCAAAACCTGAGGGGGTCGTTTGGGGACCTTGTGGCACGTAGTGCACCAGGTCTCTGTATTCATCCCTTCAAAAAGTGTGGATGGTCCTGCACGAAACCTTCACCACTATAATCGAATCTCATGTGCCAGTGTCGGGCTGTCAGTTTCCTGGAAACTGATCTGCTTGACCCTCATAAGTCGAACCTGGCAGGAGAATCGATATATATATATATATATTTCTCCACGGCTTTTCATTCAGATTTATCCTTCTATACCCGATAACTGTAACACTAACTGCAAATCCTAATTCCTAATGAGATATCCCGTTCTTATTGTAATAAGAGGTGTATTTACACACAGCGTCATTTAATGAATTATGTTAATATATTGAATATCTCAATAGTACGTAAGGGAAATCAGGTTACGTGACCGATAAATATACAAAATTCACATTGAGCCTATGTTACAGAATAGAACTTTATGATGGAATTAAAGCAAAAATTTTCTACATGTACTTTATTAAAACTATTTGCATTTAGTCTATAGTCCTTATCTTTGTTGTTGTTATCACAATATTTCTGCTGCTGCGTCCTCACCAGCCTTCACCAAGTGTATATAACGATCCAGCTAATCTATAGGGAATTCTAAACTGAAACCTTTATTTAATTTACGGGGGTAGGCTGTTCTCGTTTCCATGTCTAGGGATATCACATCTAGTGCTTATTTTCAGTACTGCTCCTTTATTGCTGGCCAGTTTTTCACCGAGTCCAAGGACCCACTGCCCGGTCCAGGGATTGAACTCACAATTAATATATCACCAATTTCACTAACTAACATTTTAACCCACTAAGCTGTTGCCCAGGAGGGAGCAATGGCTGAAAAATTGTGATAGCAATAGCAATGACGAAGACAATAGTCCAAATATATGTATGTATAGCTGGCCACTCGTATTCGAGGATATCTGTCTATCAGGGAGACTAGCCAAACCCTATTACAGACGCTTGTTCAGGCGTAATTTGTGCTTATTAAACACCCACAGAGCCAACCAATGGTTCATACTGCAATTATGCTGAGCAAACCTTAGTTACAGTTTCTGGGAAAAGGCCAACACGCTGAAGTCCTCGGTCACGATGACTTGCGAATTCGTGATAGCACATCTATCGTCGGCACCCAAGGGTTCCGTCTACCCAATTTCACTCACAAGGCCTGGGTTTACCCGTAGTATGGTTTTCAGGCACTTTCCAAAAGGTGCCGCACGCTGGGATTCGACACCTATAACATCAGGAGTCGTGACAAATCGACCATGGTGAGATTCGAACCAGAGTCTCATTGTCAGAATGAGAACGTTCTAACATGTAAATAGTGTAAATAATGATAAAACTCTTTATCCTAGAAATTTTACTGATGCATCGACAAAAATGACTTGGAAAATATTCTATTATCAATATTCCAGTCTCTTAGCTGAAAATACCAACCCGGCTGTGAAATTTTAATAAGGATAAAAATAAAAGGGGTTGAAAAAAAAAAAAAAAAAAGAAAAAAGAAGGGAACTTCTGCTCTCCCCACAATTTATGAGTAAATTGATACGTGGACCGGTAACACTGAACATTTCTGAACAGACGGAAGTAATGGTGAACGAGAATAAACGAATTTAAAAATACCTTTTCCCCTCTAAAATTAACGATGAGAAGAAGTGAACAATTGTCGACTCAATAGATCAATAGTTTGCTATTCTTGTGGAAAATGAAACGCTATTCCAGAAAATATATGTCTGTCCATAAACATCACGGTATACACGCAAGTTACATATAATTATATTAGTGCTGTAAAATTAATCGCCGATCTAAAGTTTTGGTCTTGGCGCCTCACATTGATTGATGGTTAACAAGCTCTTCTCGCAGACAATTACTAATACAGTGATTTCGATCCTCCTTGGGGATCGCATTATTGCAGTTCTGTGCTAATCTAAGCTTAGTAAATAACCGTGGGAGATACAGAGCGATATTAACTAGCTAATCTTGGGAGACCATTTGTCGATCGTCCTTGTAAGGTCACGTTATTGTGGCCCTTTGCTAATCCGAGTAAGGTTAGTAAAGAACTACATGAAATACAGTGTGATGGTTAACAAACTAAGTTCGGAAAATGTTTGTTAATGTTGCGATGTCGATCCTCCCTGGGGATCACGTTATTTTGGCCTGATGCTAAATAAATTTGGTGAATATGAACATGACGATGGTTACCAAGTTGGTGAGGCAGACCATTTGCTAGTGCAGAAATTTCGATCCTTCTTGGGGATCACTTTAATGTGGCCTGATGCATAAGCATGGTGAATATGTACATAACACACAGCGCTGTTTACCAAACAGGCATGGCAGACCATTTTCTAGTGAAGTGATATCGATCCTCCTTGGGGATCCCGTTATTGTGGCTCGATGCATAAGGATGGTGAATATGGTAACTATCGCTGTGTGTTATGTACAAAGTGGTGTGGCAGACCATTTGCTAGTGTGGTGATATCGATCCTCCTTGGGGACCCCTTTATGTTGGTCCTTTGTTAATCCAAGTAAGGTTGAATGATTTACAGAGATGGCTAAGAAGCTAATCATGGAAACCATTTGCTAATGTCGTGATTTCGATTCTCGCCAGTTGATTCATTTTCGTGGCCTTGTACTAGAATAAGCAAAGAAGAAGGAAGATCTGCTTGCGCCAGAGATAAAGTGAGGTCTCCTTCCACGTGGTGATTATTTAAAGATATAATCAGTTGTAAATAAAGTTCCTGTCCAGAGGTGCCAAGTGTTTTTTTCTCTGCGTGACCGCATTGGGTACTAGAGTTCGTTAGTGAGGAGTACAACGCAATAATTAATGATAGAAATTTTAGCACTAGAATTTTGCACACCAATCGAAATTTACAGACGGATGGATGCAAGGATATCTGGCGAACACGCAAACGAGACATCTGCAGGAAAATATCTGAAAGGAGAACTTTCGCATCGCGAGAAATGCAAGTCGACATTGCGGCTAAGAAACCGCGAAACACAACTCCAGTTCCTTGTTCCGCTCAGGAAAGTATCGGACTCTTCTTGACATGCCCCATCTTTACAATAGCGAGATCACCCCGCCTCTACCCCCCCCCAAAAGAGTATTATTGACATATCTGGACTAGAGCTGCCATCCCATCTTTCCAACTTCGACAGAATTTAAAAGCGTTTACACAGCCTTTTAGGTGATTCATTATTTTCCACCCTACAACCCCTTTCCCTGAAGCGTAAAGTCGTAAGCCTCTCGCTATTCTAGCACTATTTCCATAAAAAATGTTCTAATGAGCTACATTCTCTAATTCCACCAGTTCAGAAATTTGCAGTAAAGCTCTGCTATGTACACAGTATCGAATCATATTCGATCCCATCGTATTCCATTCTTCCCAAGAACCACTATCTATATTTCTCCAATCAATCTATCTGTATCTCTTATCAATATATATCACTCCTATCTATTTATATCACTTCTATATCTATATGCTATCTAAATATTTATCGCCTATCTGTCTGCTATCTAAATATTTATCGCCTATCCACATCTATCTGCTATCTAAATATTTATCGCCTATCTATCTGCTATCTAAATATTTATCACCTATCTATCTACTGCCACACAGGAGTGCAGATATCTATCTCAGTCTGTTCAAAACGCGAATCTGTAATTGAAACAGTAATTACACAAGTTTTTTCACTACCCAAATCTTTTTATGTTGTTCATGCAGCATTTTTTCGAAAAGCATGTGCTGCGTGACATTTCTCTCGTCTGGGAATCACTGACCGAGTAAATTCTGAACTCGATGTAACCCAAGAATATAGAAAATTTGATCACATATTTTACCCAAAAGCCAACCTCCATCAACAAAATGGAGATGGAATTGTCGATAATATTATTAATCCGAAACATATCGAGTCAAAAGGGTTGCATTTAAAGTCAATTAGCTTGCCAAGTTTCCTGACCGCAGAGAATAAAATGCGTTTTTAGTTTAATTAAGAAAGAAAAATCGATGTTACACAATAATAAATACGTCCACTTCAGCATCACGATGCATACCTATTCATATCTGTCTAAATCTGTTCGTATCTATTTTTTAATCGGTATCACACTATGCAAGGCAGTAAAGCCACTAAGACGCAAGGAGGTTACAGGGTGTGGAAGAATTAGGAAGAGAAACATTAATAATGAGCGAGAAAAGAATAATCCAAGGAGAGTAGCTAGCGATTGACATTGCGTTTAATATTTAACTCAAGTCACCTTTAACATGCATTTCAGTCTATTAATAACCATCCAACCTCTTTAATATCCATGTATGCAAGTGCTATATAGGAATAAAATGTCACTGCCGACGCTTGAGTTTGAACATAGATCGCCAGTGAGCAAACACAGGCAATCCTATTATTGAATCAAGTAGACCACGTGACCATAGAGGAAAAGCCTAAGAAGGAGGTTATTTCATACAAAATATGATTTATGTTAAACCACTGATTCTAACTGTTATATAGGAATAAAGTGTCGCTGCCGAACACTTGAGTTTGAACATAGATCACCAGTGAGCAAACACAGGCGATCCCATTATTGAATCAAGTAGACCACGTGACCATAGAGGAAACGCATAGACAGTATCATGGCGTCTAATTGAGCGCCATTCCTAGTCTATTTGCTATTACTAACGGACGACCATTTCTACTCTATCACTATATGGACCTATGCTATTCACTATACTAGTTCTCTACACAGATTACTATTCAGTGGTTACTTTTCGAGCGAGTATTATCGAGCAAGTACTATTAGTGCGAGTGTTATTCGAAGGAGTCTGACACTAGCATTGTTCAACGGGTTTACTCTAGTTGTATCTGCGATTACAAAGTCTCTACTACAACGAGCATTACAAAAGTGATAACGAGTATTCGTTGACATCACAAAACAAGTTTAATATCCATCCATATGCAAGGGCTTTAATATCTCTTAAACTCATTCTATTTATATGCAATGGTTAAACATCATGCATTCTTGGTGATCGATCGCATTTACACAATGTTTTTTTTTTCTGGAGAGGTTAAAATTAATGCAAAAAATCATTAGCCTCACTAGACATGAAGCCGACATATATATATATATATATATATATATATATATATATATATATAGATAGATAGATACACAGATAGATAGATATTATGAAATGGACAAAGTCCGACAATTATTTTAAGACATTTTTATGTTTATACATCCTTTTTATAGATACAAATATTTAAGTAAATGCTCTGTTTATAATAAACAGTATTAAACAACATTTACCGGCCAGAATATCCGAGAAATTTTCATAGAAAATATTCGTTCTCTGACAAGAATCGAACCTGTATTCTATACGGAACCCTCATATAGCCTGACGTACCGATTGGGCCACAGAGGACCGTTCGGTTACCAAGATCGATTTTACTGCTTTTAAACTACAATCTTCCATGAATCTCTCACGTACATTCATATCTGCTCAATGCGTATCCATATGTAAACAAATGACGTCACACATGAAATGGACAAAATCTGACAATTATTTTAAGATAATTATTTTAATTATTTTATTTTATCCTAATAAATGTCTTAAAATAATTGTCGGACTTCGTCCATTTCATAATGTGTGACGTCATTTGTGAACATTTGGATACGCACATCTCTCTCTCTCTCTCTATACCTCTCTCTATGCCTCTCCTATCTCTCTCTCCATCTCGCTATACCTCTATACCTCTCCATCTCTCTATACCTCTATACCTCTCCTATCTCTCCATACCTCTCCTATCTCTCCATCTCTCTATACCTCCTCTATACCTCTCCTATCCATCTCTTGTTTATTTCTCGTCATATATCCGCGTTATTTTCTTTGTCACTGTTTCCGTCGATCTGTCCTGAGTGTATCAGATTTTCCAAGCCTTCATTCCTCATTGTGCGCTCTTCAAAATTTCAACTATCTCTTTCGTGATTTTAAGTAGAGGTGTCCCATTTGTTTCAGTTTTCTTTAAATCTTCGTTGTTGCTCAGATATTCGCTACATGATACCCTCAGCATCCTTCTGTAGAACCACATTTCTGTTGCTTAAGTCTGCTCCTCATCTTTGAGGAAATGGTCCAGCATTTTTCTAACTTTGGCATATAGCAGGGCAGATATCACGTAACAGTACAGTATTCTTTTCTTCGTTTCTAACGAAGTTTTTCAGTATCTTGATACTCTGCTTAGCTTTTGGAAGACATCTTTGGCCATCCCAACGTGCCTTCGGATTTCAGTGTCGCATCTTCCTTCCTCTGTCATGCACTGACCAATTTGCTACTTGTATCCAAAGTTATTTGTCATCCAGTCCGGCAACTCTGCTCAATCACCACAGAGATCCTTCCCTGCCCTTCATTAGAATGTCTGACGCTCAACTTCTCGAGAGCACCTCTCTGCGACTGCTCGGTCTCACATGACTGCTGACCTGAGATGGAACAAATACATTGAGTCAATTGCTTTGTCTACTGCAAGGAAAGTTGGCTCCCTGTGCCGCGCCAGGAAATTTTTCTACCCGGAATCGATCCTCCAGATCTACAAATCAACAATTCGCCCTTGCATGGAGTATTGCTGCCATATATGGTCTGGAGCCCCTTCTGTGCCTCGGAGTTCTTGATAGGCTCCAGAGGCGGATATGCAATATAATTGACCCTGCTCTGGCATCTCGTCTACAGTCACTTTCTCACAGACGCGCCGTCGCCTCTGTCTGTTTTACAAATACTTTCATGGCAATTGCTCCGAGGAGCTGCATTCGCTGGTTCCCAAGCTTCATGAGTTCAAGCGCCCTACGAGGCTGGCATCCCACTCACACCCTTTCACTGTCGAAACTCCTAAATGTAGCCGTCTCTTCTACTCCAATAGCTTCATGTCTCGCACATCTTGCCTGTGGAACTCCCTTCCCTATTCCTGTTTCCCTGTGAGCTATAATCTCCAGCTATTCAAATGTAATGTCAATCGACATCTCCAGTTGCCTTGATCTATCCACTACCCTTCTCCTCATCCTTTCATCTATCACTCCTATCTGATCTTGCTCTAAATTTACTGTAACCCCTTGCGTCCTAGTGGCGAAACGCTTAAAAATCTATCTAGTTAGCATATCAAATATGTTTTATTCTCGCTCACACTGTATTAATATATATATATACGTTTCCACACACAATTAACTATCCTTTTACATATGTACGCATTATACCAAATTGTTTACAAGAAAGCATTTTAAGTAGTTTCTCTTGTTTTTCACACTACAAATTAATTACGTTGTATAATTCTTTGGTTTCAGTTGGCTTTGCCAACAGAACAACTGTTTTCTGATTTGGTTACACAGTAATAAAATATGAAAGTACAAAAGGAAAACGTATTGCCTTTAGGCGTTGATACATTACAAAGCTTTTGTAAAAAAAACAAAAAAACAACTGTCTCAAAAACCACTGAACGACAAGCGACATGTAAATTTAGAAAAAAAAAGAAAAGAAAAAAAACACATGCTCAAGGGAACGGCTTCAGAAGACACCGAGTCTCGCCAACTGCTGGTTTTCCCATCGCTTTTATTGACAAGAGACAGAAACCCGGATCTGGACAAATTACAGAGAGGCCCGTATCTGGACACGCCAAGCTGTTCTATTATCTGGAAAAATCCGGATGTAACGGGTTTTGACAGATATGTAAGATCCGGGACCTTTTTATGCGTCTGTACCGACGCGCATTCGTCATACTAACTTAAAAAAAGAAAAAAAAAGAAAGTTATTTTAAAATTATTATTACTAGTTGAAATGCCACCCGTAGGGTGAATCTTTAAGCTAATATCTACAGAGGCTTTAAGTGGAACCCGTGTGGCAAAGATATATTTGAACTGCTACGAAAACTTGATTTATTTGGGATAGAAAGAATAATTCCGAACATTTGCCAGGAAAAAAAAAACAAAAAAAAACCACAAACCAAAAAAAAAACAAAAAAACCACAAAAAAAAAAGAAAAAAACAAACCACAAAAAAAAAACAACACAAACACAAAACAACACCAACACAAAACAACACAAACACAAAACAACAAAACAACACTCGCGTAAGATAGAAAATGAATTGAGAAAGTACAAAGTAATAGAAGTCCTAAAAAATAGGAGGAGTCCAAAGAAAAGGGTGCGTCTTATCACTGGAGTTATTCAAACTATATAGCGAGGCGATCCAAAAACAACTGGAAATTCTACCAGGATTTATTAAGGGTAGGCAGTCTTAACAACATCTGATACGCAGATTACAGAGTGTTTAATAGAGTGAGTAGCAGAATCAGACCAGAAATAGGACAAGAACATCTCAACTTCATTAAAGGCATTATAATATGGAATGCGATATTTATGCTCAGAATGACATCGGAAAGAGGTATGCAAATGCAAAAGGACGTATACTTATACTTTATGGATGCAAAGCGTTTGATAAAATACGTCACAATGATCTATTTGAACTGATAGGTGAGCTTGGTTTATTTGGGAAGGATATTAAAATAATCCAGAACTTATACTAGGAGCAAACCACCTGCATACGGACAGAGAATGAATTCAGTAAATATAGGTACCTCCATGAGATCGCCAGAAAACAGCATAGCATGACGAAAAAGACGTCAAACTTGACGTAAACAAAACTTTATCGTCTAAAT
Organism: Acanthosepion pharaonis; assembly: GCA_903632075.3. NCBI lineage: Eukaryota > Metazoa > Mollusca > Cephalopoda > Sepiida > Sepiidae > Acanthosepion > Acanthosepion pharaonis. Next base: position 746,537 of record CAHIKZ030001279.1, read on the forward strand.
GTTTATGTTATTATTAAAAGGAAAGATCAAAGTATTTTGGAGGTATTTCTTTACATTTTTTAATCGTTTCTGGCACGTCCAAAAAAAAAAAAATTGTCACAATTTTATTCCATTTTATAAAAGAAAATGAAAATCTCAGTTTGAAATTCTTTTAAAAATCAGTTATAATTTTTTCAAAACTTATTTCAAGAAAATCAGAAATTATAATGTTTATTTAAAATATTTTGAACCAAGCTTAACTTAGTTTCTGCACCGAAAAGATGTAGTTTGAAAATAAAACAAAGCAGGTCATAACATTTCTAGTCACTTTACAGGTGATGAATGACAAGTTCATGGCGTATTGACAGCTTACGTGAGGATAATTCATTCTACGGACGAAGAGATGTGAAATTATTTAGATTTAAGTGAACAAATTATTTACCTTGTTATTTTTAAGAAAAACTTTCAGCGCTCTAGTATTTTTTGTACTTAGCTTTCACCTTTACGTTTACGATGCTTTATGAAAATATATATTATAAAGCAATTAAAATAAGACTGTTAAGAGTGAGATTAAATTTCATAAGAAAGGTATCTAATTAATAGATACCTTTCTTATGAAATTTTATCAGAAGTGTACATAAAATATAATTTTATGTACATTTATTACATTTTACTGTGTTATTTGTATTTCCATACATTTTATTATTAATTTTGATATTTCATTTATGGAAAAATGTCTGAGATTAATATAAAAATAAGATCATATAAATTTCATAAGATGATACTTGTAGGTACCCTTCTCCGTTGAAAATGAAAAATCAAATTAACTTCTACACACGTGTTTTTCAAAAATAGAGACCTTAACAGCGGAGAACAATGCTTAACTCAAATAACGCAACTGACTTGTATTCTGGTTGGCCTTCCGTATTTTATAATTACAGCCGTATTATAAGCACAAAATTACATTTCTTAATTGCTACGGATCTTCTGATTGGTCAAAACGATACAATTTACAACGCGCTAAAAAGATCTGTCTCATAAGAACATTTACGAAACTGAACGCGGATTTTAACTAATTTTAACAACTTAAATGTAAAAATCTATTATAATTAAAAAAATAACAAATAATTGTATTAAAAATTCATATTTCATCGAAACAATTTTTTGTTTTCAGAAAATATTGTCCCTATTCATAAAAATACTAAAAGCAAATAAAAACATTGAAATTGAATAATATCTTTGTTTTATTGAGTTTTATATGTTACAATTCATAGTTGATTTTCATGTAGGCGGGGTCCAATTAAAAAAACAAACAAAACAAAACAACATATGATTTGCTTTCCTAAAAGCCTTGTGCTTTTAACTAATATAATCACTAAACTGAACAATGCTCAATTTCCAGAGTTTTCAGAAATTAGTTATGGGGAGGTAATAATTGTAGAAAAATACCTTTTCCTTGACTTTAAAAAAAGAAAAAATATTTATAATAATTTCCATCATTTGTGAATAGTTTCTGAAAGTTTCATTAACATCCAACAATTATTTTTATTTTTGCAAGATTTTCCAAATTAATGTGTGTCATACCAAAAAATAATCGTGCTAAAAATGTTATTTTACTAGTTCCGGTGATACAAAGAGAAACAAGTTTGTTTTTTTTTGTTTTTTTTTTAAATCAAAATTTAGAATGTTCGAAAAAGGAAAATCTTTTTAGAAATAATTTAAAAATACTTCGGTCTTCCCTCTTAATAATAAACATTTAGACGATAAAATTTCGTTTTCGTCAAGTTTGGCGTCTTTTTCATCAGACTATGCTTTTTTTTTCTTTTTTTTTTAGTAATCTCATGAAGTAAATATAGACAAATTGAAACTATGTTAAAGCAAGGAGATTTATTTCATCAGATTTATTTAACCTATACAGTAAAACAATCCCGAGAAAATTAGAAGTCTTAAAAGGATTCATTATTGGCAGCCACAATGTTAACAATATTAGACATGCTGATGACCCAGTGTTGATAACAGACACGGAATGGGAATTGCAGGAACTCTTACAGAAGGTAGTAAAGGAAAGCAAGAAGAAAGGACTAAGCATCAATTGCTAAATTTGTTGGAATCTAGAACTGAACCCAGATAGATTGATCTAATTCCACCATATCTTTGGTATCCCAGTTTTAGTTAATTTTCTTTATTAACTCTTCAAGTTATTTTGTTCCCTCTGCTGTGGCCAGGTATTGAACTCACAAGTCTTTCGGTCAAGTCACTTTTGGGGCACATGTCCCAGTGAATAACTGTTGGTTGATTGATCCAATCAAAATACGAACTACACCGCTATTACGAGTGTTAACAGTACGACGAAAAAAACCAAAAAAAAAACCTTAAATGCAGACTACACTGCTATTACATCTACTACTACGACAACGCCTAGCTATGTGTAATTAGACTGGGCTCTATAGCCTTGGATGGCAACTGGTCTACCATAGAAATAAATAGCAACCTACTGCGGGAAAAAATCTTCCTCGGCAGTCATGTATCGAAGACACATGATCGCCTAAGCGTGTATCATGTATGGCACATAACTGACTGACTACGACGACGACAATGGCCGAATATTTGTTCTTGCTTTATCATTCATATTAAAATCAAAACTAGCGCTACACACTAAGCCTAGGGTGCTGAAATACTTATGAAAGTAGCTCTGTGTGCCAATTAGCATATTGCAATCATCTAAACCATCTTCTGTAATTACATTATCTAAATGTATTTGGCGGTTGAAGACTACAGATATTGTCGGGCTGACCTAGGGCGTTGAATACCTTGGCGCCGGACCTGTTCATTTTAATCAAAGTAATAATACAGTTTTTGAAGTTAATTAAGATACATTTTCATTATTATTTTGTATATACAGTAATCTTACCTTTCTTTTATTTATCATAGTTTATTGATAAACACCTAAAAATATCCCCAAAAAACTAATGGTCGACTTAGGCAAAACATTTCTCGAACGGAAATCAAGGGTCAAGCGTGTGCCTGACCCTCAGATCACGCTAGAATAGACTTTACGTTCAACGCCCTTCGGAGATTGATTGATTGATTGTTTTGTTTAACGGCATCTCAAACTTAGTGGTCATTTTATGCCGAAAATGATTTTGAGCGACTTTAAAAGTCCTTAAAACGTACAGCTGGCAACATTATTGCTTCAAAAACGTACAGCTGGCAACATTATTATCATTATTATTTTGTTTTTACAAAAATTTATAGCTGTCAACATTATGGTTTCAAAAACGGATAGCTGGCAACATTATTGTTTCAAAAACGGATAGCTGGCAACATTATTGTTTCAAAAACGGATAGCTGGCAACATTATTGTTTCAAAACGGATAGCTGGCAACATTATTGTTTCAAAACGGATAGCTGGCAACATTATTGTTTCAAAAACGGATAGCTGGCAACATTATTGTTTCAAAAACGGATAGCTGGCAACATTATTGTTTCAAAAACGGATAGCTGGCAACATTATTGTTTCAAAAACGGATAGCTGGCAACATTATTGTTTCAAAAACGGATAGCTGGCAACATTATTGTTTCAAAAACGGATAGCTGGCAACATTATTGTTTCAAAAACGGATAGCTGGCAACATTATTTTCCCGAAAACCTTTATCTGAGGCCTTGCTGTTGGATGTACTTTATCGTCATACCCGGCCCTTCGGAGAAGTCAGATGCATGGTTGACCTGATAGATACTCTTCCTGACCGTCGAATACAGCCTAGCGTGATCGATCTAGCTGCTTCTGAGATGCAACGCAGGAGAAACGGAATGACCCACTCCAACAGGAGGGGGGAAAAAAGCGATGTGTCTCGCTCAGACGAGAATGTAAGACCCACGTTTCGGATGAGGAGCCGGCGACCACACAGACGCGCACACTGGGTAACGCGGCACGGACGCGCACTCGGGGAGAGGCCGATGCTAATTGACAAAGTCCAGAGGTGAATGTAATGTTGCGCGTTAGAGAGATTAAGTCACGTGGTGTCATTAGTCATGACGGCGGCTATATTACGGATCGATCTTTACACGAATGACAAATTTCTTGGCTGAAATTCAAGGATCGACCCATACAAAGGGAATATCATCGGAAACAGATCCGATACCTTTTAGATTTTTCACCGTCGTAGTAGCAGTCGTAATAGCGATGTAGTTCGCATTTGGGACATTCTTCATCGTCTTAGTAGCTTTTTCGTCGTAATAGTAGCAGTCGTATTACAGAATAGTAGAACAGACAGGACGGGTTTCGTCTGTGATTTGGGATCAGATGTCAAGGAAGGTTAAAAAAAAATTCTCATTCTAATGATTTAAAACTAGTTGAGATAGATGCTTGGGAAAATTCCATACCGAAAAATAAAAATAAAATATGAAAAAAAAATTAACTCTCGTAGAGCCTGGGGAAATTGAATCAGAAAGTAAATCTGAAAATGAAGAAAGATGGATAATTAGTTACCAGTTAGTAAAGAATCCGAAAGGATAGGGTGGTCCTTAGGTGAGGGAGCCAGAGAGACGGAACGTGGAAAACGATATCCGTAGCCCTGATCCAGAAGCGTGTTGGAGGACGAGGATGAAATACCCCTTTCTCAACTCTAAAAGCAATTGGGAGAAAAGGAAGTAACAGAGGCTGAACAAGAATTGCTAAAAAATGTTAAGACTGAGGGGAGAAGCACGCTTTCCCCCTGAAGAGAAAGTAAAACATCTCAGAAGGTGACGATAGATAGGCAGATGATACACAATTAACATTAAGTTTTCGCGCGCCATAGGTGCTTATCATAGGTATATATATATATATATATATATATATATATATATATATATATATATATATATATATATATATATATATGGAAGGGCCCCCGTCCTAGTGTGGTGCTGGCGGTCGTTGTGGAAACTGAATTCTCAAGTGCCGTTACTGTGACTTAGAAAAATTGATGAGTATTTTTTTTTTTAAGCAATTCACCCCAAACAAGGCGGGAGTGCCACTAGCACGAAAGGGGGTAACAGAGGATTGAGAACAAGAGTAAAGAGGCAGGTTTGAGGAGAGGATACAGAGAAGGACGGGGAACAAGCTCAGAATGTCAGATGTCGATTGACATTAATATTTCGAGATTATAGTCATCGGGGAAGCAAGTAAGTGGAAGGGAGTTCCACAGACGAGAAGTGCGAGAATAAGCTGTTTGAGTAGGAGAGACGGTTGCATTTAACCGTTTTGATAGTGAAAGGGTGAGACAGAGATGCCAGCGTGGTAAAATTCATGCAGTCTCTGGGAACCAGCGAAAGTAGCCCGTCAGAACAGTTGCCGTGAAAATACTTGTAGAAGAGACAGAGGGAGGCCACGGATAGAGCTTAAATAAGATTAAGAGAAATAAAGAAATGTATTATAAATTAAAAAGTGGTTCTCGCATCTATTTACAGGGATGGACGAAAGAAAGCTGCTAGTAATGTTACTTCTAGTGATAACTGTGTAGAGGAATGGAAACAGCCAAAATACGATTTTCAAGAATAGGATCGACGTAATAATAAGGTCACGTGATTAATAAGCCTTATGCTAGATCTGAAGCAGGTAGGTATAACGAATTTCTAGACTAAAAAGCTACGACCCGATCTCTACCGAAGACATATTATAAAAGGCAGCCTTATTTAAAACACAAGATTCGGCCTATACAAAACGTATGTATAACTAATTTCTAGACTAAAAAGCTATGACCCGATCTATGCACAAGATTTTCGTAATTGACAGACTTCTGTTTATTGGAAAGATTAGAAAGCGAAGCGATTAAATTAGAAAAGGCCAGGGTACGGATAGCATAGAGATGAAAAATACCTCAGATTATTCTATTCCCTAGAACGGGAAACGATAATAATGGAACTTCAGTGAAAGGATATGAAACGCTATTTAAAAGGATGGGGGTTGGATTGTTACAAACAAAGCAGAAAAGGGCCGTAGTTCCCACAGTAGGGAAAGCCTTAAGAGCTTTATTTGGAACAGTGTGCGAAGATGATGTGAAAATTATAAGGACGAAATGGAAGGAAGTAGAGAAGAATCAAAGGGTTTTAGCACATGTTGCTAGGCAGAGCGTGTCCATATTGAATGTGACGAGGTTAGAAGTTGCCAAGACCAGGGGAAATATAATCCGGTTAATGGATGACATACAAGCATTGAGAGAAGAGGTTGTGAATGTGTCTAAGAATTCAATAATGTGTCTAATAATTCAATAATTTCGTTCAGCAATATTTTCAATTAATGAGAATTATTAATAAGGTACGTCAAACTAGCCAGTCTCTGATGACCCCATTAGAATATGTCAGGGCGCAATTAGACGTGTTAACATTAGGACATTTAGCACCGAGTATAGTGACCCCAGAGTATCTGAAGTGATTATTATTAAAAATACTAACCGTAGTACTTCACCATTTAAGTTTGCCAGGAGATTCTACTGAAGAGTTATGGAAATATTTATAAATGCTTTGAGCTGTGTTACATTGTTGGAAGATAATAATTTATTGGTGATAATATCTGTTCAGTTGTTAGATAATGATAGTACTTTTGAGATATATCAAGTAATAAACTTATACATTCCCTATTCTCAGATAGAACAGAGGCTGAGAGCGATTGTTAAGTATAAAATCGAAACAGAATTCACAGCCTTGAATTTGGCAAGAACAAAGTTTATGTTGTTAATAAATGAAGAGGCAAGAAAGTGTAAAAACTGATGCATGTGTAGCTCCCAGTTCCCGAATATTCTTCATTACAGTTTGTTTCATCAACGATCTTCTCACCCTCCGAGATCAAAAAACACAACGTGGCAGAGGAGTGAATGGTCGTGAACAAACGCCAGCTATGTCGACTGGAACCGTGCCTACCATCACGATACCAGCGACAAACAAGGCACGCATGAACGCGTGAGGAGTCAGCCAGATGGTAACCACGGTGGTCTGAAGGAACTTGAGGACTGACTCGTGGGGGTTTCATTAGTGGTTACCGTTGACCAGAATCGACTCAGGGTTACAATAACAGTCGTAATAGCGGTGTAGTTCGTATTTTGTGTTTTTTTTTTGTCATAGTAGTAGCAGTCATAATAGCAGTCTGAATAACGGCATAGTTGTCAGTTTGGGCTTTTTGAGAATTTCAAAAGCTTTTTTAGTGAGGGATTCTATTTAGAATGTAATTTTGAGTGTTAAACTGAACCATTACTTTGTGTACGTCACGTTCGCGGAAGCAACTTCTTTATCTTTTCCTTGAACGGTATAAAGTGGACATTTTCTTGAATATTTCTTTACAAGTGACTAAGGTTAGTCCTTCCTTTCCATGACTTTTCCTCTCACCGGAAAATTCAAGAGTTTAAACATCGTATTGTCGCATTTACATTTTTAATATTTTTAAAGCATGTCATAAATTATTATTTACATATCAACCATGCCAAAATCTAATATTTTGTACACTGTCTATATTTCTGAGACGAGTTATTATCTACACTATTCACATTATTCTGACTATTGTCCTCATCTTTGTCGCCATATATATTACAACGTTTCGGCCGTTGTACGCTCCGGCCTTCTTCAGGTGGTTGGAATGTCGAACTAAACCCTTTATTTCGCTCACTGGGGTAGACTGTTCTAATTCCACGTGCTATGTTTAATGGATGCTAATTGTCAGTTATTTCCTGTTAATTCCCATCTCCAAGTTCTCCACTGCCTTAACCGGGTATTGAACTCACACTCTTTGGGTCCTGTCACTGGATCTAACTAACGAATTGAGTTTGTAATTAAACTTAGATTAACTTTTAGGAAAATAATGTTGGGAATAAGAAATACATATTCTAAATCAGGGAGCGTTATAAATGAAAGTTAGTGAAATAAATTATTAGAAGGATTTTAAATAATCATAATTAAGTAATTCATCGAGTCTCGAAGAAACCTCAACAGACTGCAGAAAGCACTGGACGGCCGTTTCGTTCTATATTTGGGTCTCATCAGCTACTACCGAGAATTGAAACCCGGACAGTTACATTAATAGGCAAACGTCATACCAACTGTACTAACGGGCCTCGATGACGAAGAAGTAGCGAACTAGACTCGATATTGCGCCGCTCGTTCACATATTCCGTGGTGGAACTCATCCAAGTTTCCTTTATCCATAGGACTCTGCCTCCGAGAGCCACGACTACCATCACCAAGCCGCTCCATCCAGAGCATTAGAAGCTGGTTCAAGCAAGTATATACAAATGATAGACATTAAGGAGGATTTGAGATAATTAAGTAATTCATCGAGTCTAAAAGAATGCTCAACAGAATGTAGAAAGCACTGGACGGCCGTTTCGATCTATATTTGGGACATCAGCAGTGAGCATCCGCTACAGAGAATCGAAACCGTCCAAAATATAGGACGAAACGGCCGTCCAGTGCTTTCTATTGAGCATTCTTCTAGACTCGATTAATTATATATATATATATATATATCTCCACTCACTTTCGCTTATTAAGTATTGAAATGTATCACCTCACGTTCATGAACTAGCTTGACTTTTCCGCTAACCTGATGTATATTCCTAAGCACTCCTATTCTGAAAAACTTTGAAAAAGCAATAACATTTTGCGCTTGTATATAAATATTTGTCACAAAATAAAATCCTTACATTTGGCTAAATAAAAGTCCCTCAGAGGACGACACGCGTTGGCAAAGATAAATTTTACTTTCGTCTTCATATTGAAATAGTGTGAAACCTTCAACCACTGATCTAAAAAGGCAGTTCTTTCCAGCTGACAGTTTAGATATTTCTGAACGAACTTGGCGCCATGCATGATGTCTATATAAAAGTCTCGAACTAACGAAGTTATTTAACAACATGACTCTAGGATTTTGGTTAATGTTTTGGTTTTGTAGCAACTTGCTGGGTTGTGCGAAACTATCTCTAACTGCAGTGTTCGGCCATTTGGTTGACCTTGTCACATGTTAACCCTTGTTGGATTATTTAATATCAAATTCTGTATGGAACATCAAGTGAGGATCGAATTCAGAACAAATGATCAAACAAACTAGACTCGTTAAACATTACTCCTGCCAGGACTCCGGGTTGAGTTTTTAAACTTTTTGTTACGTACCCGTTTAGACAATAGATATAGCTTACTTACGGTAGAATTCCTAATATTCTGAAAAGTAACTGGGAAAATGTTCATATTTACTTATCTTGTATAATACGCACGTTTAACAGTCCTGCTGAAACTAGTACATGGATTATTTATATCAATGCGATGACATAAATAGGACTCAACACCAGTGACGATGGAAAATGTGACACCGAGATCCGAACATCGCATTAAACTAGCAAAAGAAGCATTCCAAAAGCTGACAAGAGTGCTAATGTCGTGCAATCTCCCCATGGACGAGGAAAATCTAGAAGCAGCAGGAATGGGGTTCTACAGAAGGATACCGAGAATTCCATGAGCGGAGAGAGTAAGCAACGATAAATTCATAAAGAAAATGGCAACAACAGGAATACTTCTACTCAGAATCAGGAAAAAGACAGCTGGAATTTCTAGGACGTATAATAAGGAAGGAGGTCTTGAAAAACTTAACCCTCACGCGGCATACCGATGACCGGAGTGATAGGGAAAAGATGTGAGCCACTTAAATGACGAACTTGTGTGAATGAATAAAGAAACAGTGTAGGGTGTTGTGGAAGATTTGCAAAATGATAAAAACGGCTAACAGCAACAAGATATAGGAAGATGTGAAGAGTCATGAACGCCCATGTTCTGAAAGGACACGACACCTACAAGAAAAAGAGAGACGAAGACAGAAAGTAAGAGAGGCGAAGACAGAAAGTAAGAGAGACAGAACAGTGGTATAATAAAGGAGCAGAAAGTTGGAAGCAGCATATGGAAATATTTATGAGATTATGCAGCCATGTGCCTTTAACTCTTTCACCTTTGTATCCTTGTATTTCTTTCCTGTCGCTTGTAGTGACTGATATTTTGCAAACAAATCTACTGAAATAATCTTTTCTATATAAAATTAGGAAAAAAAATGAAAGAAAAGTTGGGAAGAGACGAATAATTTTAAATATAAGATTTGTTTTTCCTCTCACGTCACCTATTCTTAACAGATCGCTACTCCCTCGTTTGGTGCCTTCTGTCCGAAAAAGACGTAATTACAGCTTTGTTGGTGACGTTTAGAAAACCGATGGCCGTCTGGCCTGGCTCTCAGCCTGACCAGGCGGACAGGCAATGGCGAAAATAATCAGCTACTTGCACTGACCCGAGGTCGACTCTGACGAATTGGCGATGGCGATGGGTTTCAGTCCACTGGTTGTCAATAAAGGGTCAACTTTGCAAGCCAAATATTATTTAGAGGCTTTTGCATGAAAGCGGAGGACCGATATTATCTGACGCCATTTACAGTCATGGTGGAAACCGAGGCATCACGAGCAATCCCCAGGCACTAAAGGAACGGACACACAGACACACGCAAACAACAGACGCGTACACGAAAACGACATATGCACAACATATACAACATACATATAAAATATGCACAACATATAATACATAAAATATGCACTTATTGAATATACACAAAACACACGTAAATGGACGCAATGCGCCTATATATATATATATATATATATATATATATATATATATATATATATATATATATATTTTACATTATTCGGACTATTGTCCTCATCTTTGTAGCCATATTTATCACAACGTTTCGCCCGTTGTACGCTCCGGCCTTCTTCAGGTGGTTGGAATTTGGAACTAAACCCATTATTTCGCTCACCGGGGAAGACTGTTCTAGTTCCACGTGCCATGTCTAATGGATATCAGTTATCAGTTATCTCCTGCTAATTTCCCTCTGAAAGTTCTCCACTGCCTTAACCGGGTATTGAACTCACACTCTTTGGGTCCTGACACCGGATCTAACCAACGCCTTTATCCACTGTGCCATGTGTCCTTGAGGACACATGGCACAGTGGAGGGTAGGCCGGAGCGTACAACGGCCGAAACGTTGTGATAAATATGGCGACAAAGATGTGGACAATAGTTCGAATAATGTAAGTAATGTACATAATACCCCATCTCAGAAATATATATATATATATATATATCTCAAAGCCATAGCTATAACAAGCCTGGCGATCATGCAGCTGGGATTTCATACTGAGGGCGATGCTACAAAAAGTGTTATTCCCTGACCTGTTACAGGTATGGCCCTGGGGCATACACATATATAGGTGCTTGATCAAATCGGTAGAACGGTTCGAATTTCACTATGGTCAATTTCTTCATATCAGATTAGGAATGTGATCACATCGAACGGAACCGTTGGAAAGGGTTTTTTTTTGGGGGGCGGGGGTAAATTATTTCACTCCCAGCCAGTTAATAAAGCCACTAAGACGCAAGGGGTTAATGAGTTTTTGAGAATATGAGGAAAAAAAAAACTATTAAGGAGAGAAAAAAATAAAAGAACAAAAATTAAGACAGAAGATAACTATTGATATTGCATTTAAATTCTTGAAGATTAATGTTGATTGGGAAGCAAGAAGCTGGAAGAGAGTTCCACAGGCGAAAGGTACGATAGACCAAACTGTTAGCATAGAATTTACGGTCACATCTATCCATTAAAACAATAAAATAAGGGAGACCTTGCCGCCAATCTAATACAGTGTTTAAATTCATAAAGGTATGTAGGTACCATGAAGCTCATCAAATCAATTACCATCAAGGTATTTATATAAGACAAGGAAGATAGGTTACAGCGGTGGGAATGTGACTAAAGTAGAAATGCCAGGTCATATATTGCAGATTCTTTGGATTTTACCAAGAATCTCTAAATAGATAGCAGAAGCTCTGATCTCAGATCTGACAGCAATATTCAAAACAAGGTCGAATGGCAAACTTACAGAGTGTTGCAGCATTTTTGCCCATTTCGTTTTCTTTTTGTCAAACCGTTTTTACCCACCGTTCAACCGGTAGATGAGCATTAAATCATTTTTCTCTACCACTGTTAAACCGGTTCCTGGGCATTATGTCATTTTTCTCTGCTACCGTTAAATCGGTGGTCAGGGCTCAAAGGGCTAAAACAGCTTTTTAGGAAAACAGCGATGGACTCTCCCTACCTCTTTCTAGTATTGATAGAAATTTCCGTCCTAACGTTTTGCTTTGATATAGCGTGGAAAGTCAACATCTTGATTGCATCATTTTTGTTTCTACTTACACGTGCTACCAATTTTAGTTGTTGCCGCTGTTGGAAGTCTTCAGGTGATGTTTCTCTTATTTAGTAAAGTTGTCTGTTTACGATTCTGTAGCGCCAGCCTGTAACATCTGATAAAGGATTGACTTAAAGTCCCAGAGCATTCATTCGCTTGAAGCCATTTTCAATCATTGCAATACGGTTGAGAGCAGCAAAAGATAGGAAGCTGTGGAGATCAGTCATAGCCAATAAAGATATGATTCATATATAGCAAGACAGATGATATGTGTGTGTAGGCACACGCGTTTCATTACGCCAATCTTTTAATGAAGCTAGTCATTATTTGCATTATTCGGACTATTGTCCTCATCTTTGTCGCCATATTTATTACAACGTTTTGGCCCTTCAGTATCTGTCTATATTTCTGATATGAGGTATTATGTACATTATTTACATTATTCGGACTATTGTCCTCATCTTTGTCGCCATATTCATTACAACGTTTCGGCCGTTGTACGCTCCGGCCTAGAAGAACGGACCAGTATTCCAATAGATAATCTGATGGAGATGTTGACTTTCTGTACACAAACAACACACTTCGGAATGAGATAACACATATATCGAGAGGATGAGGGCCTAGCAATGGGCTCGCCATTATCACCAGCAATGGCGAATATATACATGGAATACTTTGAGGAAATGGCATTAGAATCTATATCTCTAAAGCCAACTATATGTACGTAGATGAGAAAAAAAAAGGCCGCAGCGCACAACGGCCGAAACGTTGTAATAAATATGGCAACAAAGATGAGGACAATAGTCTGAATAATGCAAATAATGTACATAATACCTCATCTCAGAAATATAGACAGATATTGAAAGGCCGGAACGTTGTAATAAATATGGCGACAAAGATGAGGACAATAGTCCGAATAATGTAAATAGTGTGCAAAATACCTCATCTCAGAAACATAGACAGATACTGAAGGGCCGAAACGTTGTAATAAATATGGCGACAAAGATGAGGACAATAGTCCGAATAATGTAAATAGTGTACATAATACCTCATCTCAGGAATATAGACAGATACTGAAAGGCCGAAATGCTGTAATAAATATGGTGACAAAGATGAGGACAATAGTCCGAATAATGTAAATAGTGTACATAATACCTCATCTCAGAAATATAGACAGATACTGAAGGGCCAAAACGTTGTAATAAATATGGCGACAAAGATGAGGACAATAGTCCGAATAATGCAAATGATGACTAGCTTCATTAAAAGATTGGCGTAATGAAACGCATGTGCGTACACACACATATCATCTGTCTTGCTATATATGAATCTTATCTTTATTGGCTATGACTGATCTCCACAGCTTCCTATCGTTTGCTGCTCTCAACCGTATTGCAATGATTGAAAATGGCTTCAAGCGAATGAATGCTCTGGGACTTTAAGTCAATCCTTTATCAGATGTTACAGGCTGGCGCTACAGAATCGTAAACAGACAACTTTACTAAATAAGAGAAACATCACCTGAAGACTTCCAACAGCGGCAACAACTAAAATTGGTAGCACGTGTAAGTAGAGACAAAAATGATGCAATCAAGATGTTGACTTTCCACGCTATATCAAAGCAAAACGTTAGGACGGAAATTTCTATCAATACTAGAAAGAAAGAGGTAGGGAGAGTCCATCGCTGTTTTCCTAAAAAGCTGTTTTAGCCCTTTGAGCCCTGACCACCGATTTAACGGTGGTAGAGAAAAATGACATAATGCCCAGGAACCGGTTTAAAAGTGGTAGAGAAAAATGATTTAATGCTCATCTACCGGTTGAACGGTGGGTAAAAACTTGTAACTATTTTTATTTCCACCGTGAAACATTACATAATTATTTTAGAATTTTGACTCAGGAGCTCAAGCAGAAGAGTTAAAACTGTCCAGGAATGCAGGACTGAAAGGATTAAGAAGAATTTTGTAAATTTCCACTGATACTAACGCTAACTCATTGGTCAATGAATGCCCAATGTTTCTTGTATGGAAACGGTTGATCTCACCATTACTCTTTGGGGATTTTGTGCTGTTTTCTTCTGCTTGTCTAGATGTGCAAATCATTTTCTTTCTCTCTCACACTCACACACAAAAGTGATTTTATATATAGACACACATAAAAAAAAATAACATTAATATGGTCCTCACTCATTCACATGTTTGCATGTAAACGAAATACGCAAGTTAACCGACTCTTGCATCAGTATGCTTTTTGCCTCTGTCTTAAATACACTAACATATAAAAAATGTCTACTCCTATCTAAAAGATGCCAGTCTACTAGTGCGATATTTGTGTTTGTTCAATACCCGCAACTATGCTGAGCGGACCTTAGTTACAGTTTCTGGGAGAGAGCGCGTTACCTAGCGTGATCAATTCTGAACAAGGCCAGCACACTCAAACCCTCGGTCACGATGACTTGTGACTTCGTGCTAGCACTGTCTACCCAATTTCAAATACAAGGCTTGGATAAATGGTATGGTTTTCAGGCACTTTCCAAAAGGTGCCACACACTGGAATCGCCACCTCCTGACGGATAACAAAGAAGTCGACTTCTAGATAAACTGACCCTGGTGAGATTGAAATTTCGGGTCTAATGGTCAGGAATCCATCGATCGATCGATTGTCCATCCATCCATGGTATATTTGTTGGCAAGCTTGTTTTGATACATCAATTGCAACTGGGTGCTCTGTACTTGGGACACATCTAAGGATAGCGTTGAAGCTCAGACATAACTCTTTACCCAGACCATCACCCACGAATTAAAACAATGAGATGTGATTGTTGCTGTAGGCAATTTTATTCTAGTTATAACCTTCTGCTGTAGACGAGCGAGTCAGAGAGTACGGTAATTGATGGGAGGGGGCGTCTAATGGGTGTCTTCTTTTCGCGTGGCAGCTAGCAGTGTTTTGTCCCGCTCTGTGACTTTCTGTTCATGCGTCTCTTCTAGGGGCCACTGTCTTCTAGAGAACATCGTTGTTTTATCAGCTTTATCTAAAAAAGTAATTATTCAAGAACTCAACGTCTAGCTTCACTCAGTGAAGCTAGTTATTGAGAGATTCACTCGATTAAGCTGGCTTTCTTTGTCAAGATAGATAAATTGTCAAAACGATTTTGTGATGCGTTGTAGGTGTGTCCTTAGAAAAATAATTACGTAGTGAGTTAGATCCACATCTGGTGCGCGATAATTTCGGCTTTGTGCCACACCGAAGATAAGCTTAGTAAATAACCATACAGAGAGAACATCGACATTGTGTAATGGTTAACAAGCTTGTCACGCTATTTCCATTAATATAACTACCAAGATCGATCCTCATTAGGTACTACATACTTTCGGCCTTGTGCCACATCTAAACTATGTTGAGTAAATTGCTGTATATATATATATATATATATATATATATATATATATATATATATAAAAGCGTGTATACTTACTAAAATGCGTGTAGCTGCAAAAACTAGTGTTAAAAAAACAATTCTTGCTTCTCTGCCACCTAAAATCCTCAAAAATTTAAATGCAACGTAAACAGCCAACTTCCTTTTTCCTAAAATCTGTTCTTTTCTTGTCCTTTCTCCTCTCTAAAGACATCTGATTCTTCGGGTGAAATGAGTAACATATAAGTGGACATTGAAGTCAACGCACACCAATCGTCAGGCTGTCGCTGGTGTGTTGATTTCAATTTCCACTTTATATTTTCATATGATATATCTCTGATATTGAGCACTTTAACCCATAAGTATAGCATACCTTAAAACTACATTTTTATTATATATATATATCTCAATAAATAGTAATAATAAATCGCTTTTAATTTCTCATATGAGAAATTATCCCCACGCGCCAAACCCTGCAAACGACTTCAGTAGGCGGGGGCTAAATCACGTGAAATTACCATCGAAATGCGCTGCACTCTTCTGTACACTGGCAGTACCGGAGAGGTATAACTCCGTGATAATAAAACCTGAAGGGTGTTGTTTATTGTGTTCGTGGTAAATATTTGCACCAACTCCTTGTGACCAGCACTTCCAAAAAGTGTGGCTGGTACTACTCAAGCCCTCACCGCTCTAAACAAATCTTTTGTGTGGATAATCTGCAGTTCAGTTCTGTGGTCCTTCTTTGGTATTCCACCTGAGCAAAAAGTCCACTGGCGAGAGAATTAAGGCGACGGGGACAGGTAAAGGATTAAAAACTGAACTGAAAGACACTCATACGTCGAAAACGACGGGAGAGTCTATCATATAGGGATTTTCCAAGCGTAGCTTAGATATGGCACAAGACCAAAAGTAGGGGGCGCCCAGTGAGGATCTAACTCACTACTCAGTCGTAATTGTTCTAGCGAGACACGCTTGCTAATCATTACACCACCTCGAAGCGCCCTAGTCCATCATATATATTACTTTGCACTTATTTTACATCCACCTCGTTTAGTCGAAAAGAGAAGGAAAGAAAAGAGAACGAGAAGACAAGAAGAAGGAAAAACTTATTGAAGACTATCGTTATTGGCTCTAACTCAAGCCCTATCGATCAAACTATAACACCTTCCCCGGATTTGCACTCTCCCCTTTTGTTATTATAAACCGTGAACAAATAATCCTACCGAGGTCCAGTCAGATAATTCTCGTCTTTGCTATCGTAGTCAGTCTTTACGGGTTGTAGTCTAATGTCAAAAGCGGCCAATGTATTCGTCCTCCTTCGGAAATATTGATTTTGTGATACGATGGAAAACAAAAAAATAGAAACTTATTTGGCAGAAACATTGTCGATTCGCGTAAATTGACAACGAAACGATGCCGTTAGGCTCAGAATTTAAAATGAAGCAGAAAAATGCAACTTTTTTTTTTTATAGTGGTGGACACTTTATACACATTTAAGACAAAAGAATTTCGTTTTTCTCTCTTAGTTTGTTACAGAATTATGACAGTGGTTCTGTTTTGTACTAAACAAAACCTTTATTTATATTACGTTTACCCAATAAGTGGCCCGAGATCCGCTCAAGAAAGAGCGTTACTGCTAAAATGGTTAGGATTAATGAGGTGAGTGATACTAATGAAAGAAGAGGGGGAAGAAAATTAAGATTACGAGAATAAGAAGGACAGATAAGGACCTAGTTACGACTACTGAATGCTCTTCACTTTCGACCTTGTGCCACATCAAAGCTATACTTAGAAAATCATTAGAGCACTTCGACGTGTTGTAATGGTCAGAAATTAGAAAAATAATTTAGGGCACATCAACATAGTGTAATGGTAATTAAGCTTGTCTTGTTAGATCTTTCAGGACTGAAACTTCCAAAACAGCTCCAATTCGGCCAGCTTCTAACAAGCAGGTCAGTTGGGAGGCCACTCCAGGGAAATCTGAAGCAAAGTGGCATCTCCTTTTCTTCCTTTCAAAAGGAAGCATCCGTTTAAAGGAGGTGGGCGCCTGCCCTGCTTCTCATCTATCCAAAGGTTTGAGTGAGGCCGAATTGAACATAGGGATCAACTTCGTTCAAATATTAAAGCAAGTTGGTGCCATGCTGCTCATCTCAATGATGGCCTTAACATTCACTGAGGGTTTATCGCACACAGTAAAGCAGAGTATATATATATATATATATATATATATATATATATATATATGAGGATGTATCATATATATATATATAGGATGTGTATCATATATATATATATAGGATGTATATATATATATATATATATATATATATATATATATATAAAATCATTGAAAACCCGAACGACTCACTGGATAACACAAGTATACGTTTGTTAGCAGACACCCCCACCCCACCTAAACGTAACCTGACTTTGTAAGTATCATATATTAGATACATAAGCTGTCTAAGGAAATTAAAACCCAACCACCCCTAAATTAAAATAGATTCTCCTTAACCTTAACAACTCATAATATCAATATTGTCTGCGCTTATGAATTAAGTAAATTTCTTTGAAAGTTTATTCCTAACATCGCTTGACAATGGCACGAGACTATGGATTTTAAGTTTAATTTTTATAATTTATATATTTAGTTTCAGTTTTCAAACATGGAAATTTTCTGTGTCGCGATGGAATAATATTTTTCAAGAAAAAATAATTATATATATATATATATATATATATATATATATATATATATATATATATGAATTGAATTGTACAATACCAAAAATTCCCATTTCGTGCACGATAAATTCTATGTAGTATAAATCCATTAAGCCGCCCCCTGTACATTCCTGTGTTTACGGAATTATCCACCCAAACAACTCTTTTGTCACACGGACACAAGTTGATCTGAGAACAGCACATTTATTTGGCTCTCCTTTCAGACGCTAAATCAGTTGGGTTGATAAGAGAATCCGATGGCAAACGTTGAGACAATTCATCAAAGCGTTTTCACTGATCTCATTGCGGGGGAGCCGCTCTCGGCCAAGAATTGGTAAAACGTCGTTAGATTAAATAGATCCCAAAATAGAAAAATCGAACTGCCAACCAGACACGAAAGGAGGGTTTGGCAGCCAAACGTTTCGTGAGGGTTTAAAAAAAAAAAAAAAAAAAAAATAATCAAATAGCCAATCAAATAGCCGGACGGAGAGTCAGCGAGAGATAAATATCAAACAACTAAATATGAAAAAGAAAAGAAAGAAAAAAAAGAACTACAATTGATACTGCGGAGTTGAAAGAGATCGGAAAATATAGACAACGAATTAGAAGCGAAGCGAATATCCTTCAGGCACGGGAAAGAAATCCGTTCAGTGAATCACCAGAGAAAATAAAGAAGCCTTTCGATCAGACAGAAAAGAAGACAGAAATAGAAAAAGCAATGACATTTTCTCTCAAGGAACGGTATGGGTAATTTTTTTGTTTTTTAAGGTGGGTAAGGAGAAAAAAATGAATTTAGTAGATTTACGAAACTAGAAAGGGATGTAAGACAGGGATACGTCTTCTCACCGGACTTGTTCAACCTATACATTAATGCGACCTGAGATAATTAGAAGCCCTACCAAGATTCATTATTAGCGGCGAAAATCTTAACATATATGGGGATTGTTTTTTGGTAAAAAAAAAAAAAAAAAAAAAAAAAACACACACAAAAAGAAAAAAAAGAAGAATCTCCCAGGATGTCGCCTGAAAGGAAGAACAAATGGCGCATGCGCGATAAAAGAGGAGCTTCCTGGCGCCAAAGACAAAACGAGAAGAAACGTTCTCTTTTCCCCTGAGCTTTCAACGGGTAAACACGTGTCTTTTGTACGTGAAGGCATTTCCCTTCAACAGACCATTGTTACTCTGTAATAAAATTCCTAAATCCATTTCCAGTGTCTATGTCTCCTCCTTCCCTTTGTAACTTTTATTTCAGCAACAAAAAGAATTCATCATGGATCTGGAGTTTGAACAAAATCACCAGAAACAACTAAAGAATAATCCCTTTTAAAATTCCAAATAAGATATGTAGGTGACACAGTGCTGATGTACCCACGGGAAAGAGACAAGAACTCTTTAAAAAAAAAAACAAAAAAAAACACACACACCGAGAAGCAAGGTCAGAATGCATGGTTGTTAGCAAAGGAAACCGCCCTGTTTCCTTTGCTAACAACCCAACATGGTTTTGTTATTAAATAAAAAAAGACATATCTCGGCTGATTTGCAGGCAAATATACTCAAGAGCGAGAGCCGGATGTGAACGGGACAAGGTCCCGTCACAAAATGACCATTATCTTCGTTTACGCATGTTCCCGATGTGCGAGTTCCAGTCGAAAAATAAAATAATATTTTAAAGTGTTTCTATTTTACAACCAATAAAAATGCTTCCCTCCTAATTATACTCGCGTCATTTTTCCAGCCTGTTAAGCTATAAAAAAAAAAAACGCCATAAAAGGGGTCACACGGAAGTACAACGGCAGTCAACAGTTGACCACGAGTCTGTTCTTCCTTTCACACTCGTGGCAGTTCTTGGCTGGTTTCTGGTTATTTTTTGGACTTTTGCGGACAACCTGACCTTTTTTTGTGTGTGATTTTACCTGTTACCCTTTGGAACTGCATTTTGTTTAAAGTTTGTTTATTTTATTTGTATATTTACGACCTTATTGTAAAAGTTTTTTGATTTTTTCTTTCTACTCTCCATTTTTTTTCACCCTCCCCCTTTAATTTTTTTCTCTTTATTCTGTTTATTCTAGTTTTCCTATTTTAATTTTTTACTCCCTTTAATTTTTACTCGTTTTCCTTTTTAATCTAATTTGCTTTTTGAATTTCGTTTTTTTCTCCTGTAATTTCCGCAGTTTTTTCTTCTCATTTCTACCCCTTTTAATTTTTCTTTTCATTCTAGTTTTTCGTGTTAATTGTCATTTTCTTTATTTTCGTCCTGTTCGTTATTCTGTGTTTTGCTGTAATTTCTTATTAATTTATTTATTTAATTGTTTTCATCCTTTTAATTTTTACGTGTTTTTTGCTTGTAATCGTTTTAATCTATTTGTTTATTTTCTTTTGTTTATTGGTTCGACTCGCTTAGGGTCGGCCATTTTTATTTTTTGTGTCTAGCTTCGTCTGTCTTCGTTACGTATTTTTTTGTTTATTGACGTCGGCCATTTTTGATTTTTGTAACTAGCTTTGTGTTATTGTTTCGTAATTTTTTTGTTGACGTCGGCCATTTTGATTTTATTTTAGCTTCGGCTTTTGTCGAAGTTTTTCTGTTTTTTTTATTGTCTAACGTTTTTATTTTTATTGTTTGTCTTTTATTGTTTCGCGTTTAGGCGATATTTGTATACGTTTAAGTGAACCGTGTTTTGTAATTGTTTTTTGGTGTGCATAATTATTTTGTTGAGTTTGTTTAGTTAATTTATTTCTTTTCCTCTCGCCCATAAATTTATTTCCCACCCCTCCCCCTTCCCCCTCCCCTTCGCTGTTTTAAAAAAAATGGATAAGAAGGATAAAAAAGTGCCTTCATTCTTAATTGTTAAAAAGAAGCCTAAAATTGCTTCTTTCAAAAGAAATATGAGGAAACACCTCTTTAATCCCAAAAAAACCCCCCCGGACAAAAATAATATGGAGGAATACCCGGACCTGCCCAGAGTTCCTACAAATGAGGAAATTGTAGACACTTTTAAGAAAAGCCTCCGAAAATATGGAGGCTGAAAAAGAAATGTCAATGAAGAAGAAAAGGACAACGCATCTACGAATGCAGAGGCCGGGGAATCGCCCTCTTGTTGGTCGTCCCCACCGAAATGTATCATCAATCTTGCGGAGTTCTTGGAGCGTGCTAAGAGTTACGCTCACCTTGTCGTAGAAGGTGGACTCTTAGAAGACCCCCAGGAATTGAAGAAGATTGAGAAACGAATTGTGTCAGTTTTCGTCGTCGACAAGCGTACGCGCAAAATTTGTCGCTCGACGAAAAACATAGTGTTAAAATCACTAGAGTCCTTGGGGTTTAAGCCTCTAAGAATAGTTAAGGGCTCAAAGTTTTTCATGTGGGACGTACTGTTACCCACAGCAGAAGATTGCGTAGCTGCGGCGAGCCGGGAGCTAATCACAAAAGACCTTATCCTGCGCACGGAGTACGAAGGCCGCAGAAGGACCAGTGTAACAGTATATGAGGTCCCTCCTCAGGTTATCGGTGAGCATCTCGCGGCTTACTTTACCCAGTACGGCGAAATTCTGGGCGCCTCATGTGATAGCCTGAGCGGGGGGTGGAGCTTTGACATCATGTTGGATGAGAAAGCCTTCCGCTCCATCCCCAACTGTCTGGATGTTGGAGGCTTGAAATTGCCGGTCATAGTAACAGGCCGAAGACCGGTATGCTGGAGGTGTGGAGTGACTGGTCATCTCTCCTCCTCCTGCCCAGAGAAGAAGGCCTCTGGTGGTCAAGCTCCAATTAACCAAGATCCCCTCTGACCGCGTCTGTAACTTCCGCCTCGCCTGTAATGGGCGTACCAGCTTCCGGGACCGGGTCGGTTAAACCACCGGTTGAGATTACATCAAAGACCTCATTCCCCAAAGAGCCTTCGCCCGCTGCTAGTGCAGTTGTGGAGAAGGGGGAGGGAATGGCTGGTGGCTGGTAAGGCCAGAGGAAGATCCGGACAGCGGGCCCTCAGTCCCCTGATGCCCTGAGGGCCAAAAGACACGGACAGCCCCACTCCATCTGGCAACGTCAAGGGCGATGCTCTGGCCTCTCTACAAGAGCAATGCAAAAAATTCGACCCGGGATTCGAAAAATTTGAAAAAATTAAAGAGCTGAAAAGAAAGTTGGACAGCAAAGCTAAAACCAACTCAAATGCCACTCCTTCCTCGTCCTCTGCCCCGTCCACATCTTCATCCAAAAGTAAGCCTTCCCCTCAATCTTCACCAACAAAAGCCCGTCCTCTCAGTAGAGATCCCAGCCCATATCAACATAGATCGTTTCACACCCCGCTTCACACTCCCAGCCCTTCTCCTGTTAAAACCCCTCGCCACACTCCTAGCCCTTCCCCCGTCAAAAAGAAATCCGAAATGCCTCCTCCCCCCTCCAAGCGGGAACGAAGCCCCTCTCAAACTGGAAAAGAAAAAAAAAAGAAAAAATTCTTCTTCAACTCGGGCGAGGACCTCTGTAGAATTTCTTCTGAGCAAGCAGAGAGAGCCCGAGATTACGGAAACCGAATTAAGGAGCTAAAGTACCTGCTTTCAATTAGGCAGTATGCCGATAAAGATGTGGAAGTACCCTATCATTTTCCACAAGCTCAAAGAGTTTTAACAGTGGTGCGGACTGGAAGTGGGGCCAAGCCAATTTGGGCAATGATCGAGGAGGCGATTGCTTCTTTTAAAATGGCCTTGCCCATTGCCATCACTCATAATGAACAGTTGAATCAGCTATCTAAACTTTGTGCAGGGAGGGTCCCCGTTTTAGTTCACCCATCCCTGTATAGAGCTTTGAAATTAACTTTCCCCTGGGATATCGGTGGAATCTCCCAAGACGGTACCATCAAAACTGAAATGGGCCATGGGTCTATGGGAGAGGCTGTCGGTATCCTTACCCCGGCCATGTTTAAAGCAGGTAAACAACCCTAATCGGACTTCTCAATGGCTCTCTGGTTAGCTACGTTAAATGTGCGGGGCCTGAGGTCCGAGTCTCGCAGGGCGAGGCTCTCTCGTGACCTTCAGCGCCTCAGGGTGAATGTTTGTTTGTGCAAGAGACCCGGTTTTCTTCTCATGACCGTGAGGATATACTGTCTAGAGGGTTCGCCCTTTATTCAGCATGTTTTGATGGTCGTTCGAGGGGTGTCTCTTGGCTAGTGAGCAGGTCTTTGAAGGCTGCTTGTACCCTTGTCTTCGCAGATCCGGCGGGCAGGCTTTGTGTGCTGGATGTTACTATAAAGGATAAGGCTTTACGTCTCATTGGGGTTTATGCGCCCAATAGTCATACTGAGCGGCCTGCTTTGTTTCGGCAGATCGAGCCGTTTTTGACGACTTCTCGTCGGGTAGTCTTAGCGGGGATTGGAATGCCGTCCTTGACCCCGATATAGATCGTATAGGTAAAAAACCGGGTACTAACAATCCTGATGTGAAGGCATTTCGGGGCTTTATCGGCAAGTTTGATCTTGTCGATAAGTACCGGAATGAGCACCCTCAGGAGGTAGCATGGACTTGGACAACTAGTGGCGACTCGGATCCTGGCTCGCTTGCGAGCTACCTGGACCGAGTGTTAGTTAGGAGAGTCGATGTAGGGCTCTTAGAGTGTCCAAGTTTCCACTATATAGTTTATACGGATCATAGGCTTGTCCGGGTCCGTGTAAACTTAGATAAGCCTAAGGTTAGGATGGCTGGTTACTGGAAATTTAACTGTTCATTATTTGGTGAGCAGGATTTCCGGGACCAGCTGCTACTAATGATTCAGAGGGAATTGACGGGGGCGGTTGTGGGAAACGCCTGGTGGGGAAAATTAAAATCTAAGATTAGAACGTTTGCTGCCGATTTTAGTCGTCGACTCAATCTAGATAGATTAGCGGCGCAAACGGCGTTAGAAGATAAAGTTGATCGGGCCGTGAAATCCCGTGTTAGTGGGGACATAGTCGTAGCTAAGGCAGAGTTGGCCTCCTTGCTTATCAAGAAGGATCAAGCTCTGGTAGTTAGGGCTAGGCTAAAAAGAATGTCTTCTGAGGCGACGAATATGGCCGCTGAATTGCGTGCAGAGGAGAATAGGAACGCGGCTAAGCGACATATAGCGTGCGTCACATTGCCGGATAAGCGGACCGTGACTACAAGCGCGGGCATATGCGAGGCCTTTCGGCTTTATTTTCAGGATCTTTTCACCAGGGAGCCCGGTCTGAGCTCTGCTCAGTTCGATGCCTATTTGGCTGACTTTCCCTGCCTTGAGGCAGCTGAAGCGGCTAGGTGCGAGGGTCCCATAACAGAGTCGGAAATCTGGGATGCGCTGAAGCAGGTTGGCCTGGATAAGTCTCCGGGACTAGATGGACTTCCCTACGAAGTGTACTTGAGGCTGTCGCCCGTTTTGTTCCTTTGCTGCAGCTGATTTACAACCACTGGATGAGGCAGGGGTCTTTACCTCGACGCTTCACCAGGGTGTGATGTTGTTGCGTAAGGACAAGAGCGGTGGGGATGGGTTAGGGAACTTTCGCCCTTTGACGATGTTAAATACTGACTTAAAGATTTTGGCGAAGATCTTAGCCAACCGTTTGCAGCTTGTCCTGTCTCGTCTGATTGGCCCCGAACAGACTTGTGCTGTGAAGGGCAGGACGATTCAGGATAACCTTCATATGGTACGCTTGATCTTAGAACAAGTCGACAGTGAAGCCGCGCTGATCAATTTAGATCAGTCCAAGGCCTTCGATAGGGTTGACCATCGGTTTCTGGAGGCTGTCCTGTCGGCGGCCGGTTTCGGAGCCGACTTTCGCTCCTGGATCCGACTCTTGTATGCGACCCCGGTGCGCTGGTGGAAGTGAATGGGGTAAGGTCGGAGCCTTTCGTATTGTCTCGCTCCATTCGTCAAGGTTGTCCGCTATCGCCCTTGCTTTACGTTCTTGCGTTGGAACCATTCCTTCGCAAGTTAAAGGCGAATCCGGTCCTGCGCGGAATTACCCTGCCTGGCGCTACCACCTCGGCCAGGTATTCTGCCTATGCTGACGACGTTTCGGCTCTTGTGTCGAGCAGAGCCGAGATTGACGAAGTCAGCAAAGAAATAAGTGGGTATGAGATGGTGACAGGGGCCAAGATCAACCGTGATAAGTCTGTGGGCTTGCGGTTGGGTGCGTGGAGGGAGTTTCTCTTCCCGGACCTTTCCTCTGGACGGATGGACCGATCAAGATACTCGGCGTCTGGTTCGGTCCTGATCTCCAGTTGGAAATGAACTGGTCGGAGGTACAAGGGAAGGCCGAGATCGCGGTTAATCTGTGGTCTCGGAGGAGACTTTCCCTGAAGGGAAGGGCGGAAGTATGTGTTTCACACATCTATCCGATCCTCCTCTACCGACTCTCTGTGCTTCCACTCCCGTATGCCCGACTAATGTCATTAGTCAGGACCTTGTTCTCTTTCTTGTGGAGAGGCAAGGCCCCTTTGGTATCTCGCGAGGTCTGTTGCCTCCATCCCTCTGAGGGCGGTCTGGGGATGCCTAGCATTGAGATCCGTCAATATATGCTTCGCATTACCTTTTTTAGACCGAATGTGTCGTGGGTCGAATGAGGAGGGTGCCTTTTGGAAAGAAGACGTCCAGAAACATTTTCCAACCCTGAAAAGTGTGCACTCGTGCGAACAAGAGGCCGGCCGTTTACCACGTGCCGAGTGCTCTTTTTATCGTGAATGTCATCGCGCTCTGAAGCTCCTCTTACGGGCTTCGGATGGTCTCTCAACGCCCAGGCGTTGTCTCGCAAGGCATTATATCAAGTTTTAGTTAGGGGGTCCGTACAAGATGATCTGATTGGCGAGCTCGGTCTTACGAAGCAGGAGGCTCGCTCGATATGGCCTTGGGCGCCCGGGTTGAAATGTCTCAATAACGATGAGGCATCATCTCACCTGGCTGGTGATTCGTGAAGCCCTCTGGGTCGGCAAGAGACTTTGTTCAGCAGGCTTGGAGAAATATCCAAACTGTCGTCGCTGTGTGGGGGAAGTCGAGACTATTGGTCACGCCTTCTTTCAGTGCAGGGCGGTAGTGCCGTTGTGCAAGTTTGTTGAAGGCCTCATGGTTCGCATGCTGCATAGAAAGTTTTTTGTCCTGGAAGCCAGTTCTGTTTGTAGCAATGTGGTGCCGCAGATGACGAAGGCTGAACACTATGTGTTCTGTTGCTTACTAGGGGTTATGAGAGTCGTGATTTGGACGACGCGTCAGAAGGGATTCCATGAGGGCGAGAAGTTCACTTCTTCCCAACTGATCTTGTTCTTTAAGCATCAGCTTAAAGTCAAGATCAGGACGGAAAAAGGCGGCGGCTCACCTCATCGGAATTCAGCAAAAGGTGGGTGATTCTTGCGCGAATGTGCCGAGTAAAAGGGGCTGACCTTGAGTGGCATCTGGATGCCGGTTAGGTATTAAGGATATTGTTTTCCTCGTTTTAGGTGGTCAGTGATGTCACTTCTCTGGTAGATGCGGGGCGCTTTTCGTTTTCGTGCGTGTGTTTTTCGTATTTGTTGTTGTGTATGAATGAGTGTGTGCCTGTGTGAATGCTTGGGATGATTGAGTGTGGCTTTATTTTTTTCATAAGTCCCGCATCGATTTCGTCCGGTTAACTGATATTTCTGCCACATTCAATAGTTTGTGGGGGGTTTTATTACTAACACTAATTTTATTTGGTTTCTTGTAAATATTATTTTGTCAATTTGTATATATTTCATTGGGGATCTTTTTAGAAGTTGTTGTTTTTTTTTATGCCCTCCCCCACAGACAATATTTGTGTATAAAGGGGATTATTTAGGTTTTTTTCATGGAGTCAAAGAGGCATTTTGGTGTATGTAGTAAGAAAGGTATGGATAAATGTGTTGTTTTGGTGAAAGGAATATTGTTCAGTATGATAGGGTCAGTGGATGTGGCTAGCTAAGTTTTAATCTAAGACAAGTGATGACCGTCCTTTACCCCAACCCCTTTTTCGGCCTTGTGCCACATTTTGTATCCTTAGTACAATAAATAATGTCAACAGGAGGCCAGGGAAGAGACCTGTCACAGTCAGGCTGAGCGGTCAGCAGCAGTCAGCAGGGGGAGCGCCAGCGCCAACCAGTGTGAACTACTATGAGATCAACCCAGATTCGACGCCGGCTTATGAACTTTACCACAAGGTAGCTCTCCCAAACCGACACGTTCCTGTTGAAATAAATCCCGTAAATCTATTTCTGCTGTTGTATTTCTTTCTTGCAACCATACGTCTGTCTATAACAGTTTGATTTGGTTTTGTTTTGTTTTATGGCATATTAACCTCAATGGGTCATTCATTTTTTTCTCTGGTAATATTTTCGTTTTGTCAAAAATCTATTTCTGTTAATATTTTTTTTCTCAAAAGTGTATACCTGGTAATATTTTTTCAAAAACGTATAGCCGGTAATATTATTTTCTTCAAAAATTTATTTCTGGTAATAATTTTTACAAAGTATTTCTGGTATTAAAACCTGTTTTTACCTCAGTTTCTGGGTTAACTATTTGCCCATATCTGGGACCCTAACAGGTGCTACCACCCTGAGTCAGGGTGGACCTGGGAACACCAGCAATTAAGAGGAGGTTCCACGCTCCTCAAAGCCTCCTGATCAGAGGCCTTGTTGTTGGACGTAGTTTATCGTCTTACCGTGGACGCGGATGTAGTGACGCCAGCCCAACATGTAAATTACATATTGGAGATATCAAAATCAGACTTCAATAAATCTAAATACATAGGAAGTGTTTACCGAAAGATAAGCAGAGTATTAGGAAACAGAATAAATCATTAAAAGAAATATCAGTCCTTCTATATGGCAGTGAAAGCTGGACATTCTCCTCACAGCAAATTTGGTTCGAGAGACGGCTACTGAGAATACCGTGGACCGAACATGTGAACGACGACAAATTTTTGGAGAAAATGGAAACAAAAAGGAAATTCATACTTAACATCAGAAAGGAACAATTTTAGATTTCTGTGGCACATATTGAGGAAGGAGGGCTTGGAAATTCTGATACTCACAGGACAGATTGAAGGGACAGAGGAAAACAACGCATAACATACTTAGTGAACTTGAATAAATGCATGGCGGAACAGGGTTTAGGAAAAATAACACAAAGACAAAATTTATTAAAAGCTACAAGGAACAGGAAGTGATCGCATACGTTCTGAAGGATCTGCAATGTAATAGAACCTGATCTGGCATCTCGACTTCAGTCACATTCTCACTGACGCAGCATGGCTTCCCTATCTCTCTTTTACAAATATTTTCATGGCAGCTATTCCCCTCCGATGCACCGAATACACGAGTTTCTAGTTCCCACTCATTTAAAGTCGAAAAATCTACTCCAACAGTTTCTTTTCTCGCAGTTCCCGCCTGTGGAACATGCTTCTGTTTACTCGCTTCTCTGATAACTATAATCTTCAAAAATTTAAATGCAAAGTCAATCGTCAGCTTCTATCTTCCTGAACCCCATTCATCTTTTGTTCTTACTCAGTTTTTTTTTTCTCACACTTTCACTCCATGTAACCACCCCCGGCTGCTAGTGGCATTCCCGTCTTCCTTGGTTTGAAATGATAAAAAAAAAAAAAAAAAATTGGCGAAAAATACATTTATATCCGAAGTTTTACATATGCAGTTAATAAAAACGTTATTCTTAATTAATTGTAGCGAAAGACAAACAGGTTTTCTCCCCTGGACTAAAACCAAAAGAGTAATAAAAACTAATTATAAATATTCACGAGAATAAAAAAAAAAATAATCACAAGATACGCCCGAGACCTCGTTAGGCGGGAAGTCAATCTTTCTCTTGTGGCTCTTGGAAGCTAAGGTACCAAGACGTACTATTTGACGCTCGTGAAAACAAAGAGGTAAGTACAAGATTTATATTGTTTTTGGTACTTTTGGTCTTTTGCAAATATATACATGCTAACCTTGTATTAAGAATTTCGAACACACACACACATATTATATATATATATATAGATAGATAGATATGTGATTTTTATACGATGACTTTTGTGTTTTATTTGAACTTTTCATATTATTGGAGGTGAAGGTTGATGTATGGCACAAGGCTACTAAGGCAATACAAGAGATGACAATGATGTGAAACAACAGTATTTATATAATAATCATACAAATTATCAAAAATAAACTGTTGAGAATGTTTAGCTAAGTTATGCTGAATTTCAAAGGTCAATATTGTTAATTGAACAAATTACAATGCAAAAATAAAAGTTGTTTATCCTTAACTATGAATTTAATTGTTTGAAAACTTTTTTTGAAAGTTTGTTTCTTTTTTTTTTTTATACAAGAAATGTTCTTTATGAAATAGTTGAAAGTTTTTGCGTAATATGAATACTGTGAGAATTTGTTTGGTATAAAGGAAGTTTAAATTATTACTTGATGTTTTAAGAAGTTTCTGTTTTGTACTAAAATTTAGTTTGTGTACTTCTGAAAATAAATACAATAGATCTTGCCGCTAAAAGAAAATGTTCACCAAAGAGTAAATTCCGTTGAATAGACCTGAGTGAGAAAGTTTCTTTGAATTATGTCCTGGAAAGGTGAAATTTGGTCTCACTGTGACAGAGTTGAAAGAATTCTTTAAGTTAAAGTTGAAAGAGTGAATGTAAGTGTGTTTGAGTGAATTCGTATATGTGAATGTTTCGTACGTACATGAGGTTTTTCTAGCGTCCGCCCGTAAGGGGTCGAAACGCAAGTTCTTAAACAGCTACATTTTAGTAAGCGAGAGAAATCAAAAGAAGAAAGAACTTGTGTCTGGTATTTACAATAAACGTAATCACGTGATAGGCTCCGGATAGCATTTCTGATTTTTGGCGGAAAAATGGCTTTGAATAATGCGTAGGCGAGAACATGATTTTAATATTAACTGACCAATGAGAACTGAGAAAAATATTAAGGCTCTGTGATCCACTTTTTGCACAGATTTGCACAAACATTGACATTGATAGAAAGGTGGTAGCAGGAAGTTAAATATATATTTATATTGTTGTATGTTTCATATACTTTAAACGAGGTTTAGGTTTCATATCTTTTTTAGGCATTTCACCCCAAGCAAGGCGGGATGCCACTAGTACGCAGGGGGCTACAGAGTGGGAGCGAGAGTAAAGAGGTGTGATAGTGGAAAGAATGAAGAGAAGGGCAGGGGATAGTTCAGGGCATCTGGAGATGTCGATTGACATTACATTTGAATAGTTGGAGATTATAGTTATCAGGGAAACAAGTAATAGAAAGGGAATTCCACAGATAGGAGGTGCAAGACATGAAGCTATTGGAGTGGAAGAGAGGGTCACATTTAACCGTTTCGACAGTGAAAGGGTGGGACTGCGATGCTAGCCTAGTAGCACGCTTAAATTCATGCAGTCTGGGAACTAGCGAAAGTAGCTTGTCGGAGCAGTTACCGTGAAAGTATTTGTAGAAAAGACGTCTGTGAGAAAGCGACTGAGGACTAGATGCCAGATCAAGACCAATTACATTGCTTATCCGTCTCTGGATCTTGTCGAGGACCTTAAGGCGAACAGCGGGGGCACCAGACCATTTATGGCAGCAGTATTCTATGCAAGGGCGAATGGTTGATTTGCAGATTTGAAGGATGGAGTAAGGCGAGAAGAAGGTTTTGGCGCGACACAGGGAACCAATTTTCCTTGCGGTGGACGAAGCTATTGATTCAATGTATTTGTTCCATTTCAGATCAGCGGACAGTGTGAGACCAAGCAGTCGCAAAGTGGTGCTCTCGCGGAGTTGAGCATCAGACATTCTAATAGGAGGCAGGGATGGTTCCCTGTACTGAGTAATAGAGAGCAGTTTTGATGAGGTTTATGTTTCATATATATTAAACGAGGTTTATATTTTATAATTCTGCACAAAATATTTGGTGATTCCAATGAAAAACATTTTAATCACATTTTAATAATCACATATTTGGTGACTCCTTCGAAATTTTATGTTATAGCGTCTTTATCTCCGAAAATAGTGGCTAAAATTCCTAGCAAGATTTTGAATACTCACAATTACGATGAGTTTAAAAAAAAGACTAATTGAAAGGCGCGAACAAACGAAACCAGAACTGCTAGATAAATTAATGCCCACCGCCATTATTGCAAGCCAACCATCAATTTACCTTCTGGAAAAGTCGATTGCAAAAAAACAAAAAAAAACAACAAAAAAAAAAAAACTGGAAACAGATACACAATTTTTTTAACAAGTATTATCATCTCCCATCGCCCGCGCGTTAGCAACACACAAAAGATTTAAACCCGATCAGGCTGAGACACGGGAGGTGCGAGACATGAAGCTATTGGAGTAGAAGAGACAGCCACATTTAATCGTTTCGACAGTGAAAGGGTGGGACCGTGATGCCAGCCTAGTAGCACGCTTAAATTCATGCAGTCTGGGAACTAGCGAAAGGACCTTAAGACGAACATTTATGCTGTATGTTTCATATTCACTGCTATGATAAACATGTGTAACCAAATTCAGACGAAAGAAGTGCCTATTAAAACCTCAGCATACCTTACGGTTTCAAAAGGGACAATTACAAAAAATATGTAGAGTACATATATATTATGCGAACGCGGTACGTTCATGTAAATACTGGTGCAAATGACCGAAGAAAAAAAAAGTGACTTGATAAAACAGCCAACTACACGTCCATCTTCACCAGCGCCAAACGAAGCGGGAAACTAATTAAGCAGACGACAACAAATCCCCCACGAGTCTGCCATTATTACAGATACCAGCAACGTTGGAGACAAAAAAAAAGTTTCCATTCGTAATAGATAATCCACCTTATCTATTATTCCACATAGCTACGTCAACAGTTTAGCAACGGAGCCAACACCAGTACCTCTAACCATGGCTGCAGCTACGAGCAAATTTAAACAGAGATAAGTATACCGTCTCTTCGAGGATATTTTCTGTGAACGTCAGTAGTAGCGGACATTCAACATCCCTTACTAGGACTTCCTAAACAATTTTGGTTTATTGATAGATTGTCAAAACAGAACGATCATCGTGTTCAAAGAAACTACAAACATTTAACGACCATCAACTTAGTCATAAATAATAACATGTCTGATTTCATTAAAGGCTTTATAAAAACATATCCCAACATTATATCCTCAAATGCCAAGCCAGCAAGCACATATGCAAGAGTATACCATAGAATAGATGTAGGCAGTCATGCTCCTACTTTTGCCAAAGCTGGAAGTCTATCAGAAGAGAAAACGCAGGCAGGAAATTTTCAGAATTACAAAATAATGGTGTCATTGCACATGATAGTGAATGTAAAAATTAGCCTGATGGCAATTTCAAATGCTGCGGTGATTACCACGCATTAAACAGTATTACATAAAGCGATAAATAACGTATCACGAATATTAATTCAATTGCTGATAAGCTATCCATCAAAAGAAGTGTTAGCAAAATCGATCTGGTATCAGCATACCATGAAATCAAAATGCACTCGGATTATTATATATATATATATTTATGAATAAAAATGACAATAGGAAAACTATTGTCATTTTTATTCATAAATATTGTCTTCTACCGATTGAATCGGAGAAATTTTCAACATATATATATATATATATATATATATATATATATATATATATATATATATATATATATATATATATATATAATTAGTAAAATATACATACATATGCAAAATATATAGATATATATACATAGGTGCATGCATATACATGTATATTTTTTGAATAAAAAATTCCAAGAGGAACAATCCAGGTAGAACTCAATGTCCAGGACAGAATAAGGATATAATAAAAAGGCTTAATCACTAATATTCCATGGTCATAATTTATTCCATTGGAATCGTAAATACGATCCAATTCATCAGACCTACAAATTCAAAAAGAAAACAGAAAAAAAAAAACAACTCCGGAAATAAAAACAGAATTTAGAGAGAGTCTAGAGAAGGAGGGAGATTAAACCTAAACAGAGAGAATTTTAGGAGAGGTGAGTGGAAGGGGTTTAAGTAAGAGAAAAATGAATGTTGTCGGATGTCTAATGCATAAAGATACATTTCGTGGTGACATGCACACACCATAGACAATCTAATGTTAGAATAAGAGGGAGGGAAAGATGACGTGGGGAGAGAGATGGGGCGAAGGAAAGTAAAATTGCATTTAAACCGAAAACAGTACTTATTTTTTTTCTCTTGGATTGCACGAATACATGCCGCTTGGACTAAAGAATTCAGCATCCACTTTTCAAAGACACATGGACAAGACTAACATTTTGACTGTGTATTTACAGACACTGATGATATTCTTATTTTCAGCGATGATTCTTCAGCACACATAAAAGACAAACTTATAAAAATCCTACATGATAATCTAAAAATTTCAATAGCAAAGTCAATATTTGAGGCGACTTTAGTCGATTTTGGGGTTTATAATATTAGCTCTGACGGTTTTAGACCTTGTAACCTAGGAAAGGTTACCGAAGGAGGAATAATCAAAACGGAGGTTGGAAATGAAATGGTCTTTATAACATCAACAAAATACAATACTCGCCAGCGGTGTGAAGTAGGTAAACCACTGTAAGTGGTGGACTAATTAGATAGCATATTACCCCCTGCTTACAATAGTGTCCAACGTATTTTTGAGGATTGGGACATACACATTAGTGTTCATAGGTATGGCATATAAACAAACCTATTCAAAAAGTTAGTGTATTACAGAATTGCCCCCTTCGTAAGAACGGTAAGAATCTTTGTCGTTTCTTAAAAAAATACGTTTATACAGTAATATTATGTTTATATTAAATGATTTGGAATTGCAATCATTTAACGATATTAAAAGCAAAATCAGGGAATTTCCGTTTTTAGCTCACCAACTGTGTGACTGATTACTGATAAAAGTAATTTTTTAATTGGTGCAACCCTACATCAGATAGTAGAAGAGCACGAATTCCAATAGGCTTCTTTAAAAACATAATTCAAACTAGGTACTTTCGGCAAGGAACGTTGCGCAGCATCTTCAGCTACGTTATATTTTAAATATTATATCGAAGGAAAATGTTTTATTATTAACTGACTATAAGTCTTTGTGCTGTGCATTCCATAATCGAAAACCTTGCTAAGTCAGATAGACATCAGCGGCAATTAGCAATTCTCACAGGATTTCTACCAGATATTGGCCACATAAAGGGAGATCAAAACGCTATAGATATTTGTCTAGACCTACGCTAGCAGTTATGGTAGGACTGTATCACTATAGTTGCTGTACAACATAAGGACCAGCGTTACAAATATTTCCAAACTTAAAAAAATACAATTTTAGTTCTGATAATAGTAGTTTTATATATTGTGATAATGTTACCAGTATTCCCAGACCATATATACCTGGTGAATTACGAAACTATTTTTGATAGTATTCACGCAATATCACACCAGGAATTAAAACTTCGTTTAAACTTGTCAAAACAAGATATTATGGCCTCATATGGGCAAGACAATAAAAGAAATGTGTAATGAACTTGCCAGGAGCAAAGTTCAGATGTATACTAAATCTGCTATTTATCCTATTGAATTGCCTACTGTTCGTTTCGACACGGTTCACTTTGATATAGTTGGTCCACTTCCTGTTACTAGAAGACGTTATGAAGCATACAATACTCCTTACAGGTATGCGTTAACCTGCATTGACTGTACAACTAAGCGGATCAATGCAGAACAGTTACCAGATATTACGGCACGATCTGTGGCCAATGCATACGTTCATGCGTGGATCACACGCTGGGGTGTTCCACTTTACATAATAGCCTCAATAGTCGGCTTCTGTAGATTGCACACGACTAGTTACCATCCACAAACGAACCCAATGGTCTAACATGCACATAGGACTCATGGCCGGGCGCCATTCCAATATACTACTGGGTATCCGTGCTACTCCTAATTCTTCCAATACTTCACTCTTCTTTGCAGTCACATGGACGCATATGATTCCTCAGTTTCTAGTATATGATACTAACAATAACATGGATAATCAGAAGTTTGCTAAGGACTCACAACGTACCTTACACTCCGTACATTCATCAGACAAAGATTATAGCTCTGTAAACAAACCACGTCAATACATTCCTGACAAGCTTAAGACATATAAAAGTGTATCGATAAGAGTAAATAGTTCGCAAGACCCTGGAAGCCCATTACATTGGTCACCTCCAAGTGTTACGTATAACTGACAAATATTTTGTCATTAAAATGAACGATGAGATACAGTCAACGGTATCAATAGAATAAAACCACACATTGAACCGAAGAGTGATAAGCAAGTAATAACGAAAAAACAAAACAACAACAACCTCATAATGATGATATAATAATGGATACAGAAAACAGATAGAAATAGTAAGCCTAGTCATACGAAAGCCGGTAGGAAAGTTTCTTGGAAAAGAGACAACCAATATCACTATTACTAGACTCCACTACTAGGTGGGGAGGTTTTGTAGCGAAAGACATAAGTTATCTTCCCTTGCTCTGAAACAAAAATAGCAATAAAAACTAATTATAAATATTCACGAGAATGAAAACAGTCCCTTGAAGTTAAGGTATCATGACGTACAATTAGACTCTCGTGCCAAACGCAAAATTTATTTTTGGTACCCAGTCTTTTGCTAACCTTGTATTAAGAATTTCGAATATATATATATATATATATATATATATATATGGGGGGGTTGTGTGTTTTATAAGAAAACTTATGTTTTGTTTGAACTTTTCACATATTCATGCTGTATGTTTCATATGCTTTAAACGAGATCCGTTTCATATTCCTGAGCAACGGGATACACATGTTCGAGGTGCTGTTTTTATTTTCTCCTTAAACAATGAAAGTAATAACAACCGGCCTAAGTTGAGAAGTGCTATTAATAGATAAAATGTGGCCTCGACGGGAATCAGATAAAGTGTAGCCCCGACGGGCCTCACGGAAAGTCCTTTTTTTTTTTTTTTTTTAGCTAAAGCATGCTTCTACCAGTTTCACTTTGATTTAAAAAAAAAAAAAAAAAAAAAGAAAAAAAAATGTATCAACTTTCTGCTAAAGTATGTATTCAATTATAAGAGAACGATTCCAGTTTTTGTAGTATTTTTAAAAACTATATTTAACTAAATAAAAACGCAGATGATTTCATGGAGCAGAATAAATGATCATCTGGCGAGAATATGAAGAGAAGACACTGCATGTGGAAGAACATCCTACCCAACCTTCAAAATCGTTTATTACGTCACACTTACAACAAGAGGACAAATCCAGCAAAATGCTCGGTCGATTTTCTTCGATAGAAACTTTTTTTCCAGGTTGCTATTGAACTAAACCATTGCTTATTTTAGCATTTCACAGTAACAGTTGGGGCAGATTGCAATTATCATTTTTTTTAAAAAAAATATTACAAAAAAAAAAAAAAAAAAAAAAAAAAAAAATAGGTGGGGGTGCATATTGAAAACAATGTAATAGGAAAACGGAGATCAAAGGAAAAAGTAAAAACCATAATTACTCCAAAAACGATAAAAAAAAAAAAAAAAAAATAAAAAAAAAAAAAAAAAAAAAATAATCTGAGTGGTTGTCATTCATCATTGTTCTAACTGGAATTGAAGAATTCTCACCATATATTCTCGTTTTACAAATAGCAAAATTATTTTGTCAATAAATTCGCTTTCATACAATTTTTTTTTTGTCAGGTGTCAATTTCGGGCATAAAAAAAATTTGCTTTATACTTAAAAGGGCTTGGATTACAAGTCGATTTTGTGCTATTTTAAAACTTTCTACCCAAATCCCGGCTAATAAGAGTTCGAGATCAGGTAGGTTAGTCAAAAACTATTCATCTTTTACATTGGCGTAACCATTTGATAACTAAACATAGGTACCTCCACGAAATCGCTAAAAAAAAAGAGCATAGCTTTTTTTGAAAAAAAAAATTTTGTTTTCGTCAAGTTTGGCGTCTTTTTCATCATGCTATGCTCTTTTTTTAGCGATCTCGTGGAGGTACCTAACTAAACATCGCTTGTAGGAGTTGAGATATATTCCTTTTTTTAAGGAATTTTTCAGGTGGAATGAAAAAAAAAAAAAAAAAAAAGAGGACATGTTTAATATGGTCTGCAATCAAAATAACCCAAAAGTAAGTAAATTCGGATAGCGACTCATGATTAAAATTGCTAACTTTGAAATGCTGACATATATTTTTGGTGAATCAAAATTTTGTTTACATTTCTTTTTTGGCTGTAGCTTGTACCACACCAGACATGTATTTAACAGATCTCTTACTTGCCTGGAAAGTGTGCAAAAACATTTATAAAACATAAAAAATAAAAAAAAATAAAAAAAAAGTTTGTTCATAGCGGAAATCAGTTGCGTAAAAACTAGAAACGTTTAAAAACGAAACGCAATATTATGATTGTATTGCTGCTGTATATTGTCGTACAAAATTTTCAAGTAAAAACTTTTACTTTTTAATAAACAATCGTATCTCATTTTCTTTGTTTTCCGTTTTTTTATTTGAAGATTTTGTACGACAATATACAGCAGCAATACAACCATAATATTGCGTTTTGTTTTTAACCGTTCCTAGTTTTTATGCAACTGGTTTCGCTATGAACACACTTGTTCTATTTAAGAAGGAAAAAGAGATGAAGAAAAAAAAAGAAAGACATTTATTCAAAGGGAGATAAGACGTGTAGAAAGGACATCATCTTGACAGACCAATTCTATCGATTTTTCTGTCGTTTATTCAGTTTTTACTCAGACCAATAAAATGTGAAAAATATTAAATAAAGTATTTGCCTTTTAACGCCTGAAGTCGACGCCAGTGTAGGTCTAGTGGTGTGCTTGTCTGAATAATAAAAAAAAAATCTATATACTCCTGAATTAATTAGAAATTCTTAAGAAAAACATGAAAGAGGGAAAAGAAGAGTCTTTCAAGTACAAATGTACTTTTTAAAAATCGCCAAATAGCGTCGACATAGAATCAGAAGTTCAAAATAACTCAGAAAATGTCAGTCTAGAAAGAAAAGTAATTCTTTTATCAAAAAGGTATGTAAACTTTTTTTATGTTTACCACGTGACATAAACTCTTCTGCTTCTAGGTGCTGTGTAGGTTAGGATGTGAGCAAACATGGCTCTCCACAACGCCCTATCCTTTAATACACGGGGTCAGCAACGTTTTGGAGTGAGAGGGCAAGAAAGCTATGCAGTGTCTTGGAGGAGGGCCATGATATCAAATTTACTATAATAAATTATCTCGACCCCTGACCTCTACGTCCAGAAGACTGTTTTGGTTTGAAGGTTTAAAGAAAAAACAACGAAGTTAATGTTATATTATCTTGTAGCGGACTGTGGGGGTGATAAGCATGTATTGTAGAACACACGTGAGTGAAAATTTCCTGCTAACCGGCCCAACTACATGAGAAAGTTGGACTTTAAGTCCAAAGAAAACAAACAAGACCGATAAATATATGTAAACAAATATATGTATTAACAACAAGTACAAGTTACATGGACAGTTACATTGAGTACGTGTGGTGAATATTATGTGTGTATGTTGTGGTGAGTGTTCGTACGTACGTGTATTGTTCTTAGCGTGTTCCCAGAATTTGGGAAACGCTGTATCTGTGAGAGCTCACATCTGCGTGATGGTATAGGAAAGGCCTGAGGAAAAAAAAAGAGATCGAGGCGAAGGGTCAGCCAGTATTTATAGTCAAGGGAGAGAGACCCCTGGTGATGGGTTAAGGAGCTGAGGAGGAGCTAACTCCGACAATCTAAACAAGTTTCCTTATTTTACTGCAGGTCTAACAGGATAACAACAAAAATGCAAATTCCTTACAAAAAAATGCAAATTACTTACAAATAAAATACAGTTAAAAATGGTAAATTATTTATTGAGACACGTGTTTCTGCTTATAATTCAATAATAACTTCTCCACATCAGGTGAAATATTTGTCGGCAAACATCATCCAGGTGGTCATCACCCAACCTTTTTCGAAAAACGGTTTTAGTATATTTCATTTCCGAAATTTGTTTACAAGAATATGTACTTCCAAATAATGATACCATACAATAGACTTTTATATTTTACGCTTTCAAAACATATTTCTTCTAGAATTCAACAGTGGATTCACAATTACATTTTGATTTGAAAAATTCTTTGCATTGTAAGTTGATTATCTCTAACTAATATTTTTCTGACACTCGCTCCCCAAATTAACTAAATAATTTATGTCCCGGTGTTAAAGTTGGCGGGCCGGGCAAAAATCCTTGGCGGGCCGGATGTTTAATATAAGAGGACACGTTAAAAAAAGAAAAGCAGAAACTATTGACTCTGGACTTTAATTGTTATAATATTGATGAAACTAAAACCAGTAAATATTATGGAATTGGTTTTGTCATCAATGCTAAAATGGAAGAATAACTTCCATATGCATTGAAAGTATCTGTACACTTGCAAGTAGCTTTTCTTCCAAACTGTAGGAGCTCGTCTCAGCCATCTGAAGCAGACAATTATATTGCGTTGGGGTGACAAGACTTTCCGACCACACTGTATATATGACGCGTTCGACGGACGAATGGCGTATTCCCATCGGAGTATTCGTCCTCTTCGGAGAAACTGGTTTGTCGAATCTTGCAGTGGAGTCATTTCGTACATCTGTATTCCTACCAGAATGCACACGATCATGTGTCCATACACTTGCAAGCAGCCTTTCTTCCAAACTGTAGGAGCTCGTGTCAGCCACTTGAATTAGGAAGTTGTATTATGTTGACAAGACTTTCGGACCACCCTGTATATATATATATTTTTAATCACTTCACCCCATGCAAAGCGATGATGCCATTAGGATGCAAGGAGTTACATGGAATTAAAGAGAGGGCTTTAGCGAGGAAAGGACAAAGGAAGAATGTTCAGAAAGGCAGAAGATGTCATTGACGTTGCATTTAATATTTTGAAGATTGTAGTTATCAGGGAAGCAAGATATCGGAAAGGAGTTCCAAAGGCGAAGAGTGCGAGAAAAGAAAATAGAATAGACGGATGCATTTAGCTCGTTAACCACAACAACATTAAAAGAACATTCACCAAAATTCCATCATTCCCTGTAAAAGACTGGAAGAGCTCGGAAAACCTGCGGCAGTTTCATGAGTTAGCACAAGACAGGAAAGTTTGGAGTGGACTATTTATTTAAGTTGCTGAAGATGATAAATCGTATCGATTTACTATGCGTCTTCAATTTGAAACAGCTGTCTTGAGAATGATGATGATGATTTACGTTTATATCTCCCCCCCCCATATACAGGGTAATTGAAAAATAGCTGCCTATTTTATGTATGAGTGGCCAGCCAGCAGTCCCGATTTAACACCCTGTGACTTTTTTCTTTGGGGGTTGGTTAAGGGAGCAGGTCTACTATATCAGACCAATACTTTGGAAGAGCTTGAAGGAAGAATACAAATAGGTCGGACTATTGTCCTCATCTTTGTCGCCATATTTGTCACAACGTTTAGGCCGTTGTACGCTCCGGCCTTCTTCAGGTGGTTGGAATTTCGAAATGAACTCTTTATATGTGACAAATATGGCGAAAAAGATGAGGACAATAGTCCGACTAGTGTGAATACTGTACATAATACCTCATCTCAGAAATATAGACAGTTATGTTTCCATACCACAAGAGTTCCTGATGCAATCAGTTGACGCGATTCTTGGCGGCTCGAGAGGCTGGTAGGGAAATCTAGTGCCCATATCGAATTTTCAATAAAATCTCATGCGAAACGCTTTCCTCTCATATCCATTTCTTGTAAAAATTATAGTTAATAAATAAATTATAATATTTTAAAATGGGGAGTTACTTTTCGATCATTCTGTGTGTGTGTATATATATATATATATATATATATATATATATATATATATTATATATATGTGTGTGTGTGTGAAAGAAATGGATTAAGTCCGACGATTATTTAACATTTTTTGTTTATACGTCATTTTAATAGATAGTTTAT
Organism: Acanthosepion pharaonis; assembly: GCA_903632075.3. NCBI lineage: Eukaryota > Metazoa > Mollusca > Cephalopoda > Sepiida > Sepiidae > Acanthosepion > Acanthosepion pharaonis. The sequence continues at coordinate 787,934 of CAHIKZ030001279.1, forward strand.
TTAAGTAAATGCTCTGTTTTTTTAATAAAACATTTATCGACCTGAATATTCGAGAAATCTCATAGAAAATTTGTTCTTCAAAAAGAATCATTTTCAGCTTGTAAATTTTAAAAAGGATTAAAAATTTTACAAGGATCTTTCAAGCCAGTCAATTGATGATAAATTATTGAAAAAATAATGGCCAGACAAATGAAGAAAGAAGGGAAGAAAAAAAGGAAAAAAAGAGAGGAAATAAAAACAAGGAAATAGTGTAAGTCTGGATATGATGGTATTGGGCTCGTCTATTAGCCCAATCTTACCTTCTTCGAGTAATGTACTATTCCAACATTCATTCGTAAATCTAGCCCTCTGATTGGTTCATTTCTACCAATCAGGTCGCCCGCACGTGCACTTCGAAGTTTTGGCGCAAAATCGCTCTGGAGCCACCCCACGTGATCATGACCTCTTAAAAAGAACCCAAAGCACGTGTGACCACGCAGAGACAGAGGCAGACCTGGGCAGATCAGCAGCAGACCATTTTTCGACCGCTTACTAAAGCTTAAAAATGTGACGACTACTAATTACCGTCTCGCTAATCGAGACGGCAAATCTTTCCCGTTCAATATCTTCTACGAACTTCTTCGTCATTCAAGAATTCCAAACTATACATTCTCTTTTTCCTCAGGCTTTCAGCCTTACCCCCTCGCAGATGTGAACGCTCACAGATACAGCGTTTCCCAAATGCTGGGAACACGCTAAGCACAATACACGTACGTACGAAAACTCACCACAACACAACACACACACATAATATTCGCCACACATACACTGTCCATGTAACTTGTAACCTTTCTTGTTATTAATACATATATTTGTTTACATATATTTATCGGTCTTGTGTTTGTTTTTCTTTGCCTTCTTTGGACTTAATTAAAGTCCAACTTTCTCATTTACTTTGACCAGCTAGCAGGAAAATCTTAACTCACGTGTATTCATCTATTTCTACTCAACATCGCCGACACGGTCCTCTATAACGGGTTGTCAGAAAAGAAAGGAAGAGAAAAGAGAGAAGAAATGACCTATTTATTTTATACGCAATAGCAATTAGAAGATAGTTTAGTCATAAAGAAAACCTTAAACAAAAATATTATATGTGCCACAAGGTCCCCAAATGACTCTCCGCAGATTTTGAATTCACAGTTGTCCTTCTCCAAGGCCATAGAAACCAGTCTGTCCTGGTATTTACCCATAGCTGGAGGGAGAAGAAGAGGATTAATACCTTTCCCATGGTTATTAGCATGTAAGTGAATATAATGGATTCGATTGGAATTCGAACTCTGGTTCCTCAATCCGAGCCGCTATCCACTACACCATTGGTGGTGTAATGGTTAGCGAGCTTTTATCGCTGGAACAATTACGACTGGTTAGTGAGTTCGATCCTCACTGGGTGTCCCATATTTTCGGCCTTGTACCACTTCTAAGCTACGTTTGGAAAATTTATATATGTTTGTAAATCTCTCTCTCTCATATATATATATATATATATATATATATATATATATATATATATATATATATATAAGAGAGAGAGATTTACAAACATATATAAATTTTATATATATATTTGTAAATCATAAAATGTATTTTTCATATTTTAGTGTTGCATTGTCAAAATGTACTATTGATTTTTGTTTGAGGCTTCACTATCTGACCCTAGCAGGTGCTCCCACCCCGGATCAGGGTGGACCTGGGACCAACGGCAATTAAGAAGTGGTTCCACGCTCCACAAAACATCCAATCTCTCGATCGGAGGCCTTGCTGCCGGATGTAGTTTATCGTCATACCCAGAACGAACAACTCAATAAGAAACATTAAAAACAAATAAATGGCAAACGGAGATGAAGCTAATTTTAAAATATCCGTAAAAGCTGAAAATATTTCGGGAAATATTAGAATTTTTACGTATCACTATGATCACGTCGTACCAAAGCCTCACCCTAATCCATCTCAGCTTGTGAAGTCTGTTCTATACCATTACTGTCAGTCCACATCTTCTATGCGTCATATCCATTCGGAACGTTTTTGTTTATATAACGATGTTCATCCGGTACAAGATTATGTGGATATGCGTGAAAGATAACGGTTAACCCTAGACTCGAAGGTCAAGATTGGTGTGATCTGGGAAATATCCTCTTGGGAGTCAGCTCCACAAAGCAGTGGTTCGTAGGAAGATGCTACTCGAGTGGAACTTACATCTCACCAAAGCGTGTAGCGTGGCGGGTTTTTAGCCGTGAAGAGCATGTCTCTCCACAACTTCCTGTCCTTTGTAACCCTTACTAAAGTTTCTTTTTGTTATACCTCCAAATCGCTGTTCTGCCAACCATTTATACAAGATTGTTAGGTATTATATGCGTTGCTTTCTTCTGTCACTCTTGCCTACACTATGTCCTGTGAGTGTCAGGTTTGCCAAACCCTCTTTTCTCATCGTTGCTCGTGTTTTCAATCCACGGTATTCTCAGCATGCTTCTGTAGAACAAAATTACTTTTGCATTAAGTCTCTTTTTCAATTGTGACAATATGGTCCAGCATTCACTATTATACAGGAGTATCGATATTATATAACAGTTCAGTACTCTTTTCTTCCCTTCAAATGGAATTTTCCTATTTCTTCATACTTTGCTTAGCTTTTGGAAGGCATATTTCGCTCTGTCAATGCGCCTTCGGATTTCGAGGCCGCATTTTCTACCCTTTGTTAAAACACCTCCTAGATATTTAAATTTTTGCACTTGTTTAATTTGGTTGTCTCCGATTTGTAATTCGTCTGTTGGGTCGTTCCTTTTAATAGCTATCATGCGTTTCGTCGGCTTACAGTTGATGTTTAGTCCTTTCTTCTCGCTTTCCTTTACTGCATGCTGTAGAAGTTCTTGTAGTTTCCTTTCTGTGCCTGCAATCAGCACAGTCATCTGCTTATCTCATGTTCTTAAGATTATGACCTCCAATAATGAATACTTCGCCTCCAATAATGAATCTTGGTAAGAATTACATTTTTTTCAGGATTGAATCAAATTGTATTATTTCTTATTTTTGTCTGGATATTATACGTTTTGCATATATTGTATTTAAGTTTATTTGACAATAACAAGTACGGATGGTTATCGCGTATATATATTACACATACATACACTCAACAACATTCACAATTGACCAATAATTCATGAGGGTCGCAATTCTTTTACTCGTCTCGCCATGACAGCTATAAAGGGAGACAATCATTTAAGATTTAGCCGAATTAACCGAACGTTTTGATTGGTCCGCACTTACCGTTTGTGTCGTTTGATGTGATTTTCCCTGTCAGTTAAATAAAGAAACCAACCATGATGACAAGGAAAAAAAAATAAAAAAAAAAAAAAAAAGGAAGAAATTTATGTCGGTTGACAGCATTTTGAACTTATAGCCTGGGAAGTTGGGTGGCAATGACTAAGGATGGAAAAGAAAACGTTTCAAGCACTAGTAAAATAGAAAAAAAAAACAAAAAAAACAATTGGATAGAAATATCGGAGTAAAAATGATTCTGGTGGATGGTCGCGAGAGAACCCTGATGATAATTATGGTGAAATGAAATGGATTTTTATATGGCAAAACACAATCAAGTGTCGCACATCATGGATAACTTTTTATTTTGAGCAAAAAATGAATACAATGAAGATATTCAGTGTAGCAGGAGTAATTGTTTAGATAGAAAGATTTTCTTAAGTCGGAATCGTTCGAAAGAAAGAAAAGGAAGAAAGAAAGAAAAGGAAGAAAGAAAAGAAAAGGAAGAAAGAAAAGAAAAGGAAGGAAGGAAGAAAGAAAAGAAGGAAGGAAGAAAGAAAAGAAGGAAGGAAGAAGAAAAGAAGGAAGGAAGAAGAAAAGGAGAAAACGGAGAAAGAAAGAAAGAAAGAGAGAGAGTGAGTATCTGATGTGTCAGCGGGTAAACTCTTTAGATCATTGATAATTGCGTATTACTGACGTTGTACTTTTTATAGCTATTCGTATTCAGCTATCAATAATCTAAGCACGGTTTCATTTGTAAATAAAAAAAGAATAACTTAAGTCGGGGATCGATTTGGCACTGTATCTATATCAAACAGGAAACCCCTTTTTTAAAAGGATATAAAAAGAAATCTATATTTTTCGATTCTTTCAAAGGATCTTGAGGAACGATTAATAAACGCTTATCTATAAATTTGTTAAAAACAAACAAAGAAACGTTTCGCTATCTTTGTTTACGAGTGGCCCAGTCAATTCAAGTAGTTTCCCCTATATGTTCAGTTTTGAACGGATGCCGTGTGGTTGGAGAAAGTGTTCATAAATGAATACATTTAAGTGAGGGGGGGGGGTCATTCGAAAACGTGCCTAACTGATGTGGCGGGCGGAGTTAAGGATCACAACAGATATTTAATATTGCCCATGTCAAGTTCCAGAAATTATTTAGTATAGGCTGCATCAGAAATACCTACCATATTATGGTAAGACAGATGAAGGCACGATTGTCACTAATGTCTTACCATTATGGAGAGTATTTCTGTCGCACCTTATACAAGTGTCGAGTTCGTAACTGTCTGAATTTTGCTAAATTTGTGAACAGATAGAATTCTCTGCCTTCAACGAAATCGATTTCTGCAAACAACGCTAATTGTATGCTAAGAGAAGTCTGTTATAAAATTTAAAAAAAAAAGGAAAAAAAAACGGTTGTAACAGGCGACGTCAAATACGACACGAAAATCCGAAAGTCTTCTGGGTATAGCAAATGAGCCTTCCAGGATTGGTTGGTTGTTTTAAGGCATATCAATCTCAGTGGGTCATTTAATGTCAACAAAATTTTAAAATAAATTCATAGCGATAGTTTGATAAAAAAGGTGTGTATGTATTTTTTTCAAAAAATGTATTGTTGGTAACATTTTTTTCAAAAGAAAAAAAATGTATTGTCGGCAATACTTTTGTGGGGGGGAAATGTATTGTCGACAATATTTTTTAGGGGGTGGAAAACATTGTCGGCAATACTTTTGGGGGAATGTATTGTCGGCAATATCTATTTTTTTGAAAAATGTATTGCTGGTAATATTATTTATTTATTTATTTTATTTTTTTTTTTACAAAGTATTCCTGGTATTAAAACCTATTTTTACACTTTCATAGTCTTTTACCCCAGTTTGGGGGACAACCATTTATCCATAGCTGGGACCCTACCAAGTCCTACCACCCCGGGTCAGGACGAACCCGAGAACACCAGCAATCAAGAGGTGGTTCCACGCTGCGCAAAACCTCCCGAGCAGACACTCTGCTGTTGGACGCATTTCTATCGTCTTTCTTACCCAGGGCGCGGATGTAGTCTATCGTCTTTCTTACCCAGGGCGCGGATGTAGTCTATCGTCTTTCTTACCCAGGGCGCGGATGTAGTCTATCGTCTTTCTTACCCAGGGCGCGGATGTAGTCTATCGTCTTTCTTACCCAGGGCGCGGATGTAGTCTATCGTCTTTCTTACCCAGGGCGCGGATGTAGTCTATCGTCTTTCTTACCCAGGGCGCGGATGTAGTCTATCGTCTTTCTTACCCAGGGCGCGGATGTAGTCTATCGTCTTTCTTACCCAGGGCGCGGATGTAGTCTATCGTCTTTCTTACCCAGGGCGCGGATGTAGTCTATCGTCTTTCTTACCCAGGGCGCGGATGTAGTCTATCGTCTTTCTTACCCAGGGCGCGGATGTAGTCTATCGTCTTTCTTACCCAGGGCGCGGATGTAGTCTATCGTCTTTCTTACCCAGGGCGCGGATGTAGTCTATCGTCTTTCTTACCCAGGGCGCGGATGTCTATCGTCTTTCTTACCCAGGGCGCGGATCGTCTATCGTCTTTCTTACCCAGGGCGCGGATGTAGTCTATCGTCTTTCTTACCCAGGGCGCGGATGTAGTCTATCGTCTTTCTTACCCAGGGCGCGGATGTAGTCTATCGTCTTTCTTACCCAGGGCGCGGATGTAGTCTATCGTCTTTCTTACCCAGGGCGCGGATGTAGTCTATCGTCTTTCTTACCCAGGGCGCGGATGTAGTCTATCGTCTTTCTTACCCAGGGCGCGGATGTAGTCTATCGTCTTTCTTACCCAGGGCGCGGATGTAGTCTATCGTCTTTCTTACCCAGGGCGCGGATGTAGTCTATCGTCTTTCTTACCCAGGGCGCGGATGTAGTCTATCGTCTTTCTTACCCAGGGCGCGGATGTAGTCTATCGTCTTTCTTACCCAGGGCGCGGATGTAGTCTATCGTCTTTTTCTTACCCAGGGCGCGGATGTAGTCTATCGTCTTTCTTACCCAGGGCGCGGATGTAGTCTATCGTCTTTTCTTACCCAGGGCGCGGATGTAGTCTATCGTCTTTCTTACCCAGGGCGCGGATGTAGTCTATCGTCTTTCTTACCCAGGGCGCGGATGTAGTCTATCGTCTTTCTTACCCAGGGCGCGGATGTAGTCTATCGTCTTTCTTACCCAGGGCGAGGATGTAGTCTATCGTCTTTCTTACCCAGGGCGCGGATGTAGTCTATCGTCTTTCTTACCCAGGGCGCGGATGTAGTCTATCGTCTTTCTTACCCAGGACATATATAGCGAGACTCTCACTGCTCTCTCGCTACTTCCATGCAAAGTGCTCGGACGAAGTACATTCCTTGGTTACGTCAGGTCTAAACTTTACGACTAGGTCCCGCCATGCCCCTTACATAGTAGCAAACCACCCATATCCCCCCCGTATTCCATCAGCGAGAAGTTTGCTCTACTCAGCCAACTCTTTCCTGCTGTGTGAAAGACTCTCAAGAGGATGTTTCCACGATCACCGCAGTCTTAACCTGTTCAAGTCTAGAGTTAACTGCTATCTTCCCCTCCTGTCAGTATAAACTACCCCTTAATGTAACCTTCTACCTTGAGTGGCCCCCGGGCCTTGTACAGGAGTGTAACAAATGTCGTTAGAATCAAAGAAAGGAGCGCAGAATTGAAATTTAATATCTAATCTTTTCAATAGCAGGGAAAAATGGACAATTTCCTTACAGATGAAGAAGAGACTTGAAGTAACGGAGATGTGGGTCCTGTGACGAATACGACGAAGAAAATGGATAGACATTTTGGTCAACGGGAAAGCCTGAAGGAAAAGAGAAACTTTACGTACAATCTGAAACACGTCATGATGAAAGAGGGCGAGGAAAATCAAACATTCACAGGACAGATTGATGTCAAGAGGGAATTGGGAACAGCGAGTAACTTAAAAATTGTGTGATCAAATAACGAAACGAGGTGGTAAAGGGTAAATAAAAATCGCATACAGCAAAATACAGGAAGTTTTGAAGGGCTATAATCATCCTTTTTTTTTTTTTTTTTAACTTAAGCAAAGATTTGTAAAACATGTATACTTATTTCTCCTTCAATATCTGTCTATTTCTGAGATGAGGTAATTATTTACACTATTTACATTGTTCGGACTCTTGCCCCCCCCACCTCTTTATTGCTAACTCCTTAGTTTTCACCTGCATGCTCGGCCGCTATATCCTATAGGAATCACTTCTTTCAGCTGTACTAGAACAACACATCTGTTTGTAACAGATGTCTCTTTGTTCGTAATAAGTGCAAGCGTGTCATCAAATATGTTACTATTTGCTGATAGAATCAAACAACGTATAGCATTTCGCAAGTTCATTTCTAGAGATTATTGTCAGCTCTGCAAGAATGTCCTGAACAATAGCAAATCCTCAATCCCTCTTCTATTCAAAGTCCTGACATCTACAGCAGACAAGATTGAATGCTTTGCTCGGAAATTCTCTTCCAATTCAACGCGCAACTCATTCGGAATACCCACACCTGATTTCCCGACGAGAACAGAGGCTCTACTAGGTAATATGTGCATGACTTCATCACAGGTCTCAGACATTATTTCTAAATTAGACTCCTATAAGGCAAGTTTGACGGGATCCCAGCCATCGTTCTAAAGAAATGTACTCTTGAGCTGGCTTCAGTTCTTTTCAAACTCTACAACTATTGCCTCTCTGCTTCTTGCTTTCCAGCTTGTTAGATATCCTCCTCTGTAATTCCTGTTTTAAGAACTCTGGAGAACATTCTGATTCCTCTATCGCCCAGATTTCAGCAAAATATTCGAGGCTTTAATCTTACCTGTCAAGACCCACTCTCTGGCAAACAATATGGCTTCCGTTTTGAAAGGTCTATCATTGATATATTAACGTAGGTATCGCTACTAAAAGATTATAGCATAATGAAAAAGACGTCAAACTTTTTTTGTATGACACACATTAATTGGAAAATCTTGCAAAAATAAAAAAATAATTGTCTGATGTTAATGAAACTTTCAGAAACTATTCACAGATGATCGAAATAATTATAAATGTTTTTTTTAATTAAAGTCATAGCAGAAATATATGTTTTATATTTATCACCCCCCCACCTTAACTAATTTTATGAAAAATCTAGAAATTCGATAGAGTCCATTTTAATGATTATAATAGTTAAAAGCACAAGGCTTTGAGGAATGCAAATCTTGTTTTTTTTTAATTTAATTGGACCCCCCTATCTGAAAAAATTTTTTGATGAAAAATGAATTTTTAATACAATTATTTGTTATCTCTTTAATTATAATAGATTTTTAATTTGTTATTATAAAATTAGTTAAAAGCCGCATCCGCTTTCGTAAGTGATCTTATGAGACAGATCTTTTTTAGAGCGTTGTAAATTGTATCGTTTTGACTAATCAGAAGACCTGCAATAATTAAGAAATGTAATTTTGTGTTTATAATCGGGCTGTAATTATAAAGTACGTAAGACCAACCAGAATACAATTAAGTTGTGTTATTTGAGTTAAACATTGTTCTCCGCTGTTAAGGCCTTTACTTTTGCGAAACACGCGTGGAGAAGTTAAATTGATTTTTCAATTTCAACTGAGAAGGGTACCTACATGTATCAATATCATCTTATGAAATTTATATGATCTTATTTTTATATTAATCTCCGTTATGACATTTTCCATAAATGAAATATCAAAATTAATAATAAAATGAATGGAAATACAAATAACACAGTAAAATGTAATAAATGTACATAAAATTATAGTATTTTATGTACAGTTCTGATAAAATTTCATAAGACACCTATAAATTAATTAGATACCTTTCTTATGAAATTTAATCTCACTCTCAACAGTCTTATTTTAATTTCTTTATAATATATTTTCCATAAAACATCGTAAACGTAAAAGTGAAAGCTAAGTACAAAAAAAAAAAAAAAAAAGAAATTAGAGCGCTGAAAGTTTTTAAAAATAATGAGGTAAATAATTTGTTCGCTTAAATGTAAATAACTTTACTTCTCTCCTTCCGTGGAAGGAATTATCCTCACGTAATCCGTCAATATGTCAGTCATCACCTGTCAAGTGACGCGAAATTTATGACCTGCTTTGTTTTATTTTCAAATTACACCTTTTCGGCGCAGAAGCTAAGTTAAGCGGTTCAAAATATTTTAAATAAACATTATAATTTCTGATTTTCTTGAAATAAGTTTTGAAAAAATGATTTTTAAAAGAATTTCAAACGGAGATTTTCATTTTTTTAAAAAATGGAAAAAATGATGCCAGGATCGATTATCTGACAATTTTGCTGACTCAAAAAAAAAAAAAAAAAAATATTTTGAACGAAAATTTCGGACGTGCTCGGAACGATTAAAAAATGTAAAAAAAAATTACTCCTAAAATACTTTGATCTTTCCTCTTAATAATAAACATTTAGACGATACAATTTTGTTTTTGTCAAGTTTGGCCTATTTTTCATCATGCTATGCTCTTTTTTTTTTTTAGCGATCTCGTGGAGGTACTTATGTTAACGCCACCACTGAGTATGAATATCAAACTCTTGATAATAACGGCGAAGCTATGTAAGCTCCAGGGCCACGGTATTACTGGACGATTGTTTGATTTCATGAAGGTCATTTTGAATGGCATATCTTCCAGATCCTTTTATACGAACGCCAAGTCTATATCTTAGGTCCTACGCTGTTTTTGGTTTCATCAATGATATTCCTGATATCATCAATTCCCAAGTATGCATTTATGTAGATGACACTATCATTTACTCTTGTCTCCGTGCATTGAATACTGCTGTCATATCTGGTCTGGTGCTCCTGTTATTCATCTCGAGGTTCTTGACAAAATCCAAAAAAGGATCTGCAATTTAATTGATCCTGACTTGGCATCTCGACTTTCTCACTGAAGCGACGTGGCTCCCCCCCCCCATCTTTTTTACAAATATTTTCATGGAAACTGACGATCTTTTTTCCCTGGGGTCCCGACTACAGGAATTTAAGCGTGCTACTAGATTGCCGTCTAGGTCCCATCCTTTTACTGTTGAAATAGGGAAATGCAACCGCCGCTTCTACTCCAACAGTTTCTTTTCTCGCACTTCCCGCCTGTGGAACTCCTATTTACTTGCTTCAAAAATTTAGATGCAACGTCAATATATCTTCTTGAACTGCCGTTCATCTTTCATCCTTTCCTCTATCCTCCCTAGACTCGTTCTTTTCTTTCATTTTCACTCTGTACCCCCTGCGTACTAGTGACATTCCCGCCTTACTTGGGGGTGAAATGATAAAAAAAATATATTCACGACGTTTCGGTCGACAGATTCGCATGTAAAGGGAAATAACTGAAACTGGGATATCCGAAAGAGGTATGGCACGTGGAACTTGATCTATCCCTGTGGACGGAATAAAGAATTCTGTTCGAAATTCCAATCACCTGAAGAAGGCCGGAGCGTACAACGACCGAAACGTCGTGAATATGCCAACAAAGATGAGGACAACATTCCAAACAATGTAAAGTGTTGATTATTTTTCTTTATTTCAGAAAAAAAAAAAAAAAAAAAAAAAAAAAAAAAAAACGAAATTAAATTTCTTTGAAACTAAAACTTTGTTTTTTTATCTTCACAAGAAAAAAAAAATATTTCCAGTTGCTTTTACCGGATATGCAAGGGAAACTAGCAGTCATTTATCGCCAGCTTACTATTTTTTTTTTTTGGAAAAAGAACAAAACCAAAAAAAAAAAAAAAAAAACACACAAGCAAACAAAAAAACAAAAGAATTAAATTTCCTATACCAGTGTTAGGGACATCCTGAGTAAGACGACAAACTACGCCCAGCAGCAAGGCCACTGACCAAGAGGTTTTGAGGAGCGTGGAACCATGTCTTAATTACTGGTCTTCCCAGGTCCACCCTGACACGAGATGGTAGCACCTGTTAGAGTTCCAATAAGGGGAAATAATTAAACTCCAAACTGGGGTCAAAATACTATAAAAGTGTAAAAATAGGTTTTAATACAAGCAATGATTTTTTTGAGGAAAATTATTACCAGCAGTATAGTTTTGAAGAAAAAAAAAATACTGTCGGCAATAGAATTTTGAACAAAAAAATATTAGCAGTAATACATTTTTGAAAAATTATTACCAGCAATAAAAATCTTGTCGGCATTAAATAACAAATTTAGGTTGATATTCCGTAAAACCAAACAAACCAAACCTAACTTAGGGTTATTTATTTCTTATTTGAGCATATTAATTTTGTTGTTTCGGAAATTCATTTGTTAGGGCTGCCTAAACCTGTCCGGTAAACGGTCATTGCGCTAAATAAATGACATTATTAGTTAAATACGAATCGCTGGAAGAAAACAGTAAAAATTTCGTTTAAAAACAATACAAGGAAAAGGTTTTAGATACAGAATACTAATAGATTCGTATTTCATCATCAACAAATCTTGTAAACGATATACAGTGTAACCCGGATATAAGAGACCCGGATATAAGAGATTTTCTCTGGTCCCAAATTAGAGCATTACTTATCTAAACAAAATAGACCAAACCCGGATATAAGATACTTAGTCTCCGGTCCCGACAACTCTCTTATATCCGGGTTACACTGTACAAGTGCTGGGCTCAATTATATTATCTTCAATTCCAACCAGTTCCCCGACACGGTATTTATTCGGTATGGCAACCTTATTATTTGTCAAATAATTTATTCCCGGTACGAAAAAATCCGCCGTTTATTTTATAAGTTGAAAAATTCACACCGACAAGACTATTCCAGATAGCATTTGTAATTGGTACAAAAATGGGCGCTATTACACTTTTGAACCCCCCACAGGCTTTAAAAACGAACGTATCTTTTTTTTTTTTTAAGGGGCCAAGAATAAGATAAAGACTGCTATCGTAGGTCGTAGTTGGTGCAGAAATAGAAACAGACACAAAGAAGAAAAAAAGCTAAGTAAAATTATTAAAAAATGACTGATTAAAAAGAAAGCGGGGGGGGGGGGGTTATGAAAGTGTAATAGCGCCCAAAAGTGAACATCATTCATTGAGAAAAATAAAAAAAATACACGAGAGACTTTCAGAATATTGTTATAAAACTTCAATCTGATTAAAGCTCATTCGCAAAATATTAAAAAGAAAAGAGAAATGGAACTGAAACACTTACCTAATTTTTGGTAAGACTTCAATAGGAACGAGAAATTTCCAAATAAAAGAGTTAGAGTCCAACAATATGTACGTATCGAGGATTCCAAAAAGGCAAAATCAGTAAAAAGTTTTGGGCCTTTCTCCATTTTTCTTGTTTAGCATTTAATCTATTAATATGCACCATAAATTCCGGTAACACTTATAAAACTTAAATCGAAAATCCATTATCAGTTATAGATTTCTCGTTAAAATCCTTCTTCTTTCATACCCAGAATGATTTAATGATTTGCAGGAATGAAAAGCATTAACCAAAACGAGATTATGAACAAATGAAAACTCTTTCCCAATTAAACCATTGCTCGTCCATCCAATAGTGTTAATGTGTTAAACACGTTCTGTAATGATGCTTGACTGCAGCCGGTGGGGCGTCAAATGAATCATCATTTATCTTTGTAAAAAAAAAAAAAAAAAATAGCACAAGAAGATGTTTTCGTTAATTTGCAGTTTAGCACCCACGCTCAGTTCGCTTTAAAATTTCCAGAAAACATTTAGATGTAATTGTACATGTTTCCTTCAAATCTGGCTTGATAAATAGACTTAAAGAGCGCCTCCTTACGGGTGCTTTTGGCGACGCCAAGTGTGGTAACCGGCAAAGTATAAATTGGCTTGCAACAAAATATGTGCAGGCCAGCGCAATCTTAAAATAATTATTTTATTAAAATGATTACCTTGAATTTGGGTCGGCAAATATAACGCTAAAAAAAGAACAGAAAAATCTTTGGTTAATTTGTAGTTCAGCACCCACGCTCAGTTCGCATTAAAAATTTCCAGAATACTTACATTTATGTATAATTATAGATGCTCCATTCGAATCTTGCTTCATAAATTTGATAAAATCTACCGTTTTGGAGTTATCGATAGTAAAAGTTCGGATTCATTCGTGTCGCGGGCAGCCATTACTGGTGTTGTTTGCATACATTCGTTGCGGAATAGCTATGATTGAAATATTCAATTGTCTTGATTCTTGCGCACACAATATAGTCCTCTTACGCAGTAATTGAGACGAGTAAGACCAGTTAAAAAAAGACCGTTAACTACATTCTTCCGTGCTTAGATTTCCACAGCGAATGTATGCAGACAATTTCAGTAATGGCAGCCGCCAACTGGAGGCAACAGAAGTATGGTTCTGCAGAAGGATGCTGAGGATACCATGGACCGAACATGTGAGAAACCATGAGGTTTTCGAGAGGATGCAAACAAGGAGCTTATACTTAACATCAGGAAGAGGCAGCTGAAATTTCTGGGACACGTAATGAGAAAGGAAGATTTAGAGAATCTGATACTCACAGGGCGGATAGAGGGGAAGAGAGGCAAGGGAAAGCAACGCGTGACATAGCGAGCTTAAGCAAGTGGATAGCAGAACAGGGTCTGGGAGAAATAACAAAAGGGCAAAACATATTGAGAACTGCAAAGGATAGGGGTGTATGGAAAGCCGTGATTGTCTACGTCCTGAAGTGACACGGTACATGAAAGAAGACTGAGTTTGATCCTCACTGGGTACCCTATACTTACGGCCTGAGGCTATATCTATAAAATATCTTAGAAATGTTTCCAAATCTAGTCGAACATAGATAAAGAATGCCTGCTGACGTACGCGCCGTATGTTTTCTTGGTTCTCTGTTGACTGATCTCTCGAACATACGTACACGTGTATCAAATTCTTATAGCTAGTTTCAATGTATTTTTTATTGTGTACACATGTAATTCCTTCTGTTAATAACACGCATATTCATTTGTTTTCAAGTCCATGTTGTCTTACTAATTTTGCCCGGACTCACATAAGTCCGCCAATATTGTTTGCGGGACAAATGTACCAGAAGCATTAAACATTTAGTAAAAGATGTCCACAACTCATCAAAAGGGTCGAACCCCGCAACAACTTTTTCTTAGTTAATTTTGGGATTTCAGTTAAAGCTCACAATTGCTCTCTCACGAATCAACGCTTTATCCACTAGGCTATAGTTCTGTGGGACAATTCTGAGTGGAGAACTTGGGCTTTACATTTCTGAGTCAAAAAATTAAGTTGATTTTTATTGCTTAGCTTTAGTTATGGCCGTAATGAACTTGTATTATTAAAAAATGACTATTAATAGTTAAATTTCACGTAATGTTTAAATTAAATCTAAATGCTTCTTGCAAAACAACAACAAAAGACATGAATGTTATTTGTCTATATCCCTGAGATGAGGTATTATAATTACTTGCACCATTTACATTATTCGGACTGTTATTCTCATGTTCATGGTCATATTCACAACGTTTCGACCGTTGTACGCTACAGCCTTCGTCAGGTGTTTCGAATTTCGATCGAACCCTTTATTTCGTCCACCGAGGTAGATTGTTCTAGTTCCACGCGCCATGCCTCTTCCAGATGTCTTAGTTATTTCTCTTTAACTCATCTCTCTGTCGCCTGGTATTGAACTCACAACTCTTTGGGTCCAGTTACTGGATCAAACCAACGTCTTTATCCACAGTGGATAAAGATAAATTTCGTTTCGAAATCACCTGAAGAAGGCCGGAGCGTATAACGGCCAAAACGTTGTAAATATTACCATGAGGATGCGGATAACAGTCTGAATAATGTAAATAATGCAAGTAATCATAATACCTCATCTCAGAGATATAGAGGCCGAAATGTTGTGAATATGGCCATGTAGATGAGGATAACAGTCCGAATAATGTAAATAATGCAAGTGATCATAATACCTCATCTCAGAGATATAGCGGCCGAAATGTTGTGAATATGGCCATGAGGATGGGGATAACAGTCTGAATAATGTAAATAATGCAAGTAATGAATGTTATTGAATTTCGGATTTCTTAAACAAAGGTGGAGAAACTTGATAAACAGGTTACACTCAAGAGGCTGGGTTGAAGTCAGTGAAAGTCAGAGAGTTCACCGTTTCGAAATATGTTCGATTGAATAATGACTTTTGATGAGAAATGGATCCTATATGACAATCGTAAACGATCGGCTCAATGGCATAACCGTGATAAAGTACTAAAACATTTTCAGTCAGTCAGTTAAGTGGCATCCGTGATAAACTCTTGGGTGATCAGGCCTCATTCAATTCCTGACTGACTCGGCATAAGATCTTCCTGCAGTAGGTTGCCGTTTCTTTCTGCGGTAGACTGGTTTCCAACCAAGGATATAAGACCCAATCTGTCTTGTTATTTAATCCATAACTGCGGGATAGGAGAGAGAAGAGATGGATTCTTAGCTTTCCTAAGTGACTTATTCCTTGTAGATAGACATTACAAAACACCACATATTCAGTTTTTTCCAAAACAAATTTCATCAACAGAAAATTATGGTGACTGTCTGGTCGTCCGCCATTGGCGTTGTCCATTAGAATGTTCAATTATTGAAACATGATTTATCTATTTCCCATAGATATTTTCTCTCTTTCACTTTAATTTTTAAATTTTTCTTGTCTTCTTGTTTTTTTTTTTTTTAATTTTTTTACCAGGTACAAAGCCCAGGGCCACTCAAAGTAGAGGGTTATGTTAAGTAGCAGTTTATGCAGAAAGGAGGGGAAGATAACGGTTAACTCTAAACATGAACGGGTTAAAATTGTTTTGATCGCGGAAAGCATCCTCAGTGATTCGCGGGAAGAGACTGTTCGAGTGGAACTTCTCACCGATGAAATACGTAGGGAATGTGGGTAGTTTGTTACAATGTAAGTAGAACGGCGGGTCCTAGCCGTGATGTTTAGGCCTCTTGGAACCAAGGAATGTAGTTCGTCCGAGCAATCTGCACGGAAGTAGCGATAGACCAGCGAGGTGGCTTACTACATCTCGCCTGTAAAGGAGACGTTGGAAGGTGGAATATAATTGGTCACCCACAAAAACTCGGAGACGCTGGAATCGCAATGGTATTTTTTTTCTAGCATTTCTTGTAATTGTTTGCCTGGGGATCTCTTTTAGTGTTAGCAGCAGTATGCCTGTCATATGGAAAGCTGTTGTCATATCTGTACTGGAACTACCCAGTTACCATTTTCCAGGTTTAATAGAATTCTGCAGTGTCTACGCGGCCTTGTGGGTGATGAATTATT
The DNA here is from genome assembly GCA_903632075.3 of Acanthosepion pharaonis. Classification (NCBI taxonomy): domain Eukaryota; kingdom Metazoa; phylum Mollusca; class Cephalopoda; order Sepiida; family Sepiidae; genus Acanthosepion; species Acanthosepion pharaonis. The sequence goes on from CAHIKZ030001279.1 coordinate 804,535, forward strand.
TTCCATTTCACAACCCCTTCCCCACAGACGAAACATCGCAAGCCGTGCAATCTGAGGCGAATCAGGAGGACTAAGTGCCTTAGTTCCGTCAATTTTAACCTTTATAACTAAGACCCGTCATTCCACGTACGCCGAATCATTCCTAATTCCATTAGTAAGACGCGAAATCACGCCGAAAACAACGTTTCTTGTTCGATCACCGAAGTTAAACAATGTCGAACCCGGTCAGTACTTAGATAGGGCACCGCTTGGGAATACCGGGTAGTGTAAGCGGCCTCTTACAATCCAAAATATATTTAGGCTTTAAATGACCCACAAAGGGTTGATAAAACGTAAAAAATAAACCAATCAAAAGAGCAACCGTTAACAAGAAGTGTGTACCACTCGGATAGTTTTAATTTCCACGAACCACTAATTTGTGGAATAGACTCCCGAGAGGATGCTTTCCCGACCACTACAATCTTAACCATTACAAGTCGTGGGTTAACCGTTATCTTTCATACATACCCTCGTAAACTGCACTTTTTAGCTTGTTGTGGCTTTGTTAGGGCCAGAAACAAAGACAGAAAGAGAGGAACTGAGTTAAACAAATATATTAACAGAAACAGTAATACAAACATATACAAACTAGAGTGTTACAGCAAGAATGTTCGGCCCGACTGTCAGAGCTGACTGCTGGAAACTTCCCTTTCCAAAAGGCAGTACCTTCTCCTATTTATAAATGGGAGAGTTAATGCGTGCGTGGGTAAATTACCATAACATAGCTCTTAGTCTTACCGCTCATACCAGAAACTGCTTCAGCAGCCCTCTACATCGAGTGGTTCTTGGGCTTGATATCGGGTAAATATTATTCCTCACAAACAAATTGTCAACAGCAATTACCGAAATATGATCTGTAAAAATGTGTAAAAAATGTAAATAAATTTATTTGATTGCCTCTATTTCATTTAAGTTTTAAACATCTATTTTTTTTACCTGCTGATGAATAGCAATATGATTTTTTTTATAGAAGCTTCATTTCATGTCAAATTTTTCTCAGTCTTTGTCGGCCACTCTCTTCATTTAATGTTTGCGGCGGGATAGCTGTCAGATATCACTGATAGAACAGCTTCAGTTTAAAAACTGAGGAAAAACCAAGATACAAAGTGTGGTAATAAAATAAACACATCTCCCATCTCCCCTCTCGCTTGTAACCATCCACCACAATAAAATAAACGTTTTTCAGCGATAAAGCTGAATTGGTAAAATAAAGTTTTTAGTTGTTACTTACTATATATTACACAAAGAAACAAAGAAAATGAACCAGGCTTTTAAAATAATAAGAGAAGCGAAGTAGTTGTATATACAAAAAAAAAATATCAATATAATTATATAGACAATCGTAATGGCGTCTGAAAGACTCAGTGAAATTTTCATTATAGCAATCAAATGACGTCTCCTCTTCTGTCATTTGGAAAGTACATCAGAATAATTTTAGTACAATATTTTGTTGCCATTCAGTCCCTTCAGGTCGTGTTCATTTAAAGATTGGAAGATGCCAGACGGTTTTTGGTGCCGCGGGGGGTCACTAGGCTGAATAAAACCGGGAACAAATCAATTTTTTTTAACTCTCTATGCTTCTTGAGATATTGTATTGTGGGCCGGGGATTGTGGGAGGAAAAGTTTTGAAATCAGCTTAAAAGGAAGGCAAAGGAAACGCTATTCTTAGTCTGCAGGATAAGAAATCGTTATTGTCTTCAATACGATTTCTTATTTGGCTTCATTCGTTTGTTTTCTTCTTTTTTTCTTTTTCTTTTTTTTTCTTTTCTGATTCCTGAGTTAATTTAATTCTCTCCTAAATATCTATTTCTCCGCCTTATGGCTTTATCTCTCGTCTCTTTTCTCTCTCTTTCTTTCTTTCTTTCTTTTCGCTTTTCTCGTTATTTCTTTCTACCTTTCTTGTCGTTTTTCTCTTTTTTTCTTGTCGCTTTTCTCTTTTTTTTTCTCGTCGCTTTGCTCTTGTCGCTTTTCTCTTTATATCTTTCTTTCTTTCTCGTCGCTTTTGTTTCTTTCTTTCACTCTTTAACTTCGCTTTACTCTTTCTTTCTTTCTTTCTTTCTTTCTTTCTTTCTTTATCGTTGCTTTTCTTCTTTCTTTTTCGTTGCTTTTCTCGTTCTGTCTTTCTTTCTCTTCGCTTTTCTTTGTTTCTTTCTTTCACTCTTTCTCGTTGCATTTTTCTTCTTTCTTTCTTTCTTTCTTTTCACTTTGCTTTTTCTTTCTTTCTCATCGTTTTTCTCTTTCTTTCTTTCTTTCTTTCTTTCTTTCTTGTCACTTTTCTCTTTCTTTTCTTTCTTTCTTTCTTTCTTGTCACTTTTCTCTTTCTTTTCTTTCTTTCTTTCTTTCTTTCTTGTCACTTTTCTCTTTCTTTTCTTTCTTTTTTTCGCTTTTCTCTTTCTTTTCTTTCTTTCTTTCTTTCTTTCTTTCTTGTCACTTTTCTCTTTCTTTCTTGTCACTTTTCTCTTTCTTTTCTTTCTTTCTTGTCACTTTTCTCTTTCTTTTCTTTCTTGTCACTTTTCTCTTTCTTTTCTTTCTTTCTTTCTTTCTTGTCACTTTTCTCTTTCTTTCTTGTCACTTTTCTCTTTCTTTTCTTTCTTTCTTGTCACTTTTCTCTTTCTTTCTTTCTTGTCCTTTTTCTTTCTTTTCTTTTCTTTCTTTCTTTCTTGTCAGTTTTCTCTTTCTTTTCTTTCTTTTTTTCCTTTTCTCTTTCTTTTCTTTCTTTCTTTCTTTCTTTCTTTCTTTCTTGTCACTTTTCTCTTTCTTTCTTGTCACTTTTCTCTTTCTTTTCTTTCTTTCTTGTCACTTTTCTCTTTCTTTCTTTCTTGTCACTTTTCTCTTTCTTTTCTTTCTTTCTTGTCACTTTTTCTTTCTTTCTTGTCACTTTTCTCTTTCTTTTCTTTCTTTCTTTCTTTCTTGTCACTTTTCTCTTTCTTTTCTTTCTTTTTTTCGCTTTTCTCTTTCTTTTCTTTCTTTCTTTCTTTTCTTTTTCTTTCTTTCTTGTCTTTTCTTTTCTTTTTCTTTCTTTCTTGTCACTTTTCTCTTTCTTTTCTTTCTTTCTTGTCACTTTTCTCTTTCTTTTCTTTCTTTCTTTCTTTCTTGTCACTTTTCTCTTTCTTTCTTGTCACTTTTCTCTTTCTTTTCTTTCTTTCTTGTCACTTTTCTCTTTCTTTCTTGTCACTTTTCTCTTTCTTTTCTTTCTTTCTTGTCACTTTTCTCTTTCTTTCTTTCTTGTCACTTTTCTCTTTCTTTTCTTTCTTTCTTTCTTGTCACTTTTCTCTTTCTTTTCTTTCTTTCTTTCTTTCTTGTCACTTTTCTCTTTCTTTCTTGTCACTTTTCTCTTTCTTTCTTTCTTTCTTTCTTTTATTATTACTAGAAACACGCCTGAAAGTTTGACGATTTTCCTATTTAATTTTTCTGATGAATCTTAATAATTAAGTTAATGACTGAGTAAGCTCACGGCAATTAAAATATGCATACAAATTCTCTTATTGCATCGTTAAATATCTGCGCTTAAAATATGGCAATAACAATAAAAAATATTAATGCTGGTCGTTATTTACGAAAGTAAGATGTTGCAAATGAAGTTTTGAACTTGACAATTTTGTTCCATTTCTCGGAAGCAGACGTTACACATATGAGAGCGTTATCACACCATCTTTTGCTAAAGCCAAACGGCGCCTTTTCTTCCGCATATCGTTGCAATAAAAACATTAATTAGTTTATCTGAAATAATGTCAGGGCGTAACTTATCTGAAGTAATGTCAGGACGTAACTTATGTGCTAATTAATAAAAGAACGAAGGGACAAAAATAATTATAATATGGTTATCATTGAGATGTGCAGATGGTGTAACAGTTATCGGTGCTGAACGTGGAATCGGCGAGTCGAGTTCAAATTCTGGGCTAGTCTGTGGCGTTTACTTTCACACAAATACTCGTGGAAATTGTTCCGTTTCTTATCGCCCTCGCCCTCCCCCTCCCACAGTTATAGTTAAACAGCAACGTAGACTGTGCTCCCGAGCTTTGGATGGCAGCCAGTCTAGAAGAAGGAAAGATCTGAATTACAAAATGAGGAGAATGGAAGAAGAAACTACTCCAGTACTCTTATATCTGTCTATATTTCTGAGATGAGGTATTATGTACATTATTTACATTATTTACATTGTTCGGTTTGTTGACCTCATCTTTATTGCCATATTCACGTTTCGATCATTGTACGCTCCGGCCTTCTTCAGGATCTGTCTATATTTCTGAGATGAGGTATTGTAATTATTTACATTGTTCGGTTTGTTGACCTCATCTTTATTGCCATATTCACGTTTCGATCATTGTACGCTCCGGTCTTCTTCAGGATGTGTCTATATTTCTGAGATGAGGTATTGTAAATATTTACACTATTTACATTGTTCGGGCTGTTGTTCTCATCTTTATTGTCATGTCCCCAACATTTCAGTCGTTGTACGCTCCAGCCTCCTTCAGGTGATTGGAGTTTGATTGGCCCAGTGGATAAAAATGTTGACTGGCTCCAGTGAGCTGACCCAAAGTGTTCAATACCTGGCCACGGCAGAGGTGAACAAAAACTTGGAAATTTGAGTTAAAGGGAGATGACTGAGAACTAGAACAATCTAATTTGGTGGACGAAATAAAGGGTTCAGTTCGAAATTCCAATCACCTGAAGCAGGCCGGAGCATACAAACGTTGTGAATATGGCAATGAAGATGAGGATAACAGTCCGAATAATGTAAATAATGTAAGTAATCATAATACCTCATCAGAGATATAGACAGAAAAAAGGAATTAAGAAGACACAAGATAACGATTGATATTGCATTTACATTTTGGAAGATCAATGTTGATTGGGAAGCAAATAGTCGGAAGTGATTTTCAAAAGCAAGAAATGCAATAGAAAAAGCTATTAACATATAACTTACGATATTGAGTCACCCCCCCCCCACGAGGGTGTCATGTGGCACAAGGCCTTTTTAACGTGGGCATTCCGAGCCCGTGGTCTCGGCCAAAAATATGCCCATAGAACTTACGATTGCCTTTAGCCATTTCAACTGTAAAATGATGAGACCTTGTTACCAATCTAGTACTGCGCTGAAATTCGTAAAGTCTAAATACCATAGCGGAAAGTAATATTTATTTTACAATACAAAAATATGACACACTGCCAAAAGGGGGGGGTAGGGGAAGACTGATTTTCAGTCAGTCTTATTTAAACTTAACTAGTCACAATTACTGAACCAAACATACCACAGTATTCCTTACACCAAAACAACACATTCTTACTTACCATTCTTACTATAGCCATCATAATATATCAAAGACTTTATAAAATCCCAATTAGTTCCCAAATGTACAATTTATCAGGAGAGGGGAGGGGAGTTAAGGAAAGTTCATTAGAACAATTACCATGAAAATATTTATAGAAAAGGTTACGTTATCTGTTATACTGGAACACACCTATTATATTGTTAATAGACTCTCTCACCTATAATAAGTAGGAGTAGTAGCAGTCGCCAGGAGCTCAGTGAGTTGGTCAGTCAGTCGATGTCGGACATTAAGGTATCAGCCACCACAACTAGATTGCTGTGTCATTATATCAAGTTCCTAACGTTTTGTACGTCGAACCTATTTAGGACCGACTTAGTGAAATACAAGCCTCCACTGTGAAACTACTGTATAACATTACCACAGTGAGAAAGTGACTGAAAACGAGATGCCAGGTCAAGACCAATAACATTGCAAATTCTTTTTTGGATTTTATCAAGGATCTCTAAATATGTATCAAGGGCCCCAGACTATATGTGGCAGAAATATTCAAAGCATGAACGAATGATAGGCTTATAAATATGTCAGAAAGATTCTGTCGAGAAAACATTGTCTAGGACGCCGCCGTGAACCAATTTGCCTAGCAGCAGACCTATCAATTGACCCAATATAGTCTTTCTATCCCAAATCTGCGGAAATCTTTAGCCTGTGAAAATGCAATGAGTTACTCTCGTGGAGGTTAGCATTAGCCATGCAGAAAGGATTCTCTCCGATGTTTAATAGAACAATAACATTTCGAATTTTTCTTTGGATTTTGTTTAGAGATTCTTGATAAAATCCAAAGATTAGAGAAGACTAGTTCCTGAAAAATTGTTTTCCGAAATAAAAGATTTTATAAATTTCAACTGACAATAACACTGACTGTTCAGTCAATGAATACCGAATGCTTTCTATATGGAAACAATTAATGTTATCTATCATTACCGATCCAGTACTCTAAGGTATTTGTTGTGTTCTATTTGGCTATGGACCTGATTGTTTTGTTATCTTGCAAGTAATTTCCGTCTGTTGTTACCGGTTTTGTCTTTTGCATTACCAGTAATGCCTATTTCTTTAGATTTTTTATCCTATTCCGCTCTCATCACCGAAGACCATTTTGAGCAGCCATTCTTTTTTCATTTAATATTTCTAGTTTTACGTCATCTATGTACGTAAGATTTTTTCCCCTGATTTGTACAGGAATTCTTGTCCGGCATAACATTTGGTTCTGGGATAGATTCAACGCCACCATGGTTATGACAAATCGCTATGGAGACAGTGTCTCCCTGAAAACCGATCTTCTCATACTTATCTCTGTTGTGTGTAATGGCGATAGCAAATAGCAACGGGGTGGGGTGGAATCCTACAAATAAATCCTTCATGTTTTGATCCTGATGACTACTATGGATTCTCCTTCGTCGTTCAATTCTATGTTTAACTTTGTCATACAGTTAGCTATAAATTTCTCTACTGTCATAACATCTTAAGAAATTTGATGATTCAGCTCTTGGGATTTATGGATTATTATTATTATTATTATTATTATTATTATTATTATTATTATTATTATTGTTGTTGTTGTTGTTGCGTTTAGCAGATTTAAACAGAGAATAACAACATGATGAAGATGTCGATATTCTACGCTATTTCAAACAGAAGACCCCCCCCATCCCATCTATAATGGAAAGAGCAATAACAGCTACTCAACTTAAGAAACGTATTTGCTTGGAAGAGAAAAAATTTATAAATTTCAACCATCAGTGCCACTTACTTCAGTCAAAGAATGGCTGGATGTTTCCTTATAAGGAAAGAGCTATTATTATTATTATTATATTTTTATTTTCTTTGATTTCTGGCGTTTACACATTTCTTTCCGGGTCCCGCCCAGGGACCTAAGGTTAGAAATGGCGTCATGACACTTTCCACTGACAAAAAAAAAAAAAAAAAAAAAAAGATTACATAGATAAAGCCCTTCGTAAGGTGTGGGCTGTACTTGTCAGAACAATTTTCTGTATCTCCTTGAGGCATGGACTTCCAGGTATCCCTTCAATTAGTCTACTGGAGTCTTTTCCAACCAGTCCTAGGGCTCCAACTACTACTATTATTATTATTATTATTATTATTATTATTATTATTATTATTATTCCTTTCTATTTCTGGTGTGTACTCATTTCTTTCCTGGTCCTGACCAGTGACCTAAGGTCAGAAATGACATCATGACATTATCCATTAAGCAATTTTGAAAAAAAAAAATCACGCATATCTTATATATTTTATAAAGCCCTTCGTACTGTGTGGGCTATACTCGCGAGAAGAATTTTTTGAATTTCTTTAAGGCATGGCCTACCAGGAATCCCTTCAATAAGTCAATTCGATTTTTTCCCAATCAATTCGAGGGCTCCAACTACAACTGAAATTGTTGGTTCTCTAATGCGGCATATTTTTCAGATTTCGATTTTAAGGTCCTTGTATTTTGATAGTTTTTTGAAGATACATTGCAGTCTGAAGGGACTGACATATTAATAAGGGGTCACTTTTGTCTTTGCGGTCTCTAATCACGATATCTGGACGATTAACTTTGAGTGTTCTGTCTGTGTGTATTGTGAAGTCCCTTAAAATTATTACACGTCCTATCTTCATAACGGGGTCTGGGTGGTGTTCATACCAATTTCTTGCAGTTTACTTTCCGTAAACGTTGCAATTTTTCCAGTTCAGATATTGGACTACTCTGTCATGCCGAGTTTTATATTCAATGGGTGCCAGTACCGCGCAACCTGATACAAGATGGTCAATTGTTTATTAATATCTATCACAGAACCTACATTTTGAGCTAAAACAATTTTTCAGTATGTGTGCTTAAATAATTTCTGGTAAGCATGCATTGGTCCCGTGAAGCAAGAAAAAAACCTTCGGTTTCAGCTTTTAACCATGCACTACTTAGCCACTGATGGGTTATGGAGCTTGGATACATCATCTTGTTTGGTATGGGCTGAATATTGACAGTGAAGAGCTTTATCCCGCCTTCGTTTCAGTATCTGGTCGATTACATTTGCCTTTGTACATGAGAAAGCAACACAATGTGATGCTCGAGAACAAATATACGATGTCCAATAAACCCATCGAGTGGGTCCCAATACTGCGAAACCTGATAAAAGATAGTCAATTGCTTATGAATATTTATCACAGAATCTGCATTTTGGACTAACACAATATTTCACTATAGGTGAAATAGTACTTTTCAAGGTACCACCATTATTAAATTTCAAATTCAAGAACGTTATACGAGGTTAAATTAGGAATTATATACAATTTAGAAATTACGCGGTAAAAAGACCACACGGAGTGGGGCGCTGTCTCGTAACGCCCTGGGTGAGCATAAGATAACGGGTAGTTTGCCGTGTGTAGTTTCCACCGTTCATTGGAATGGCAGGAAGCAACGAGGTCAGACGTAGGGACGCTCCACTCAGCGATTGCACCAATGTCGTAGTGTGCTTTCTGTGGGTAGTGTGAGTGAAATTGCTCGCCAGATGTTGGTGCAGTATGGATCACGCACCGGGAATCAATGAAAGGTGGGTGTGACGCTTTAAAGCTAGAGTAAACACGTTTAACGGACCATGGTCGATCTAGCTGCCCATTTACATCGACCACGGAAGAACACATCCAGAGTGCGGATGCCTTGATCAGGGAAGACCGTCGAATCACTTCGGCACAAGTGGTAGTAATCGTAGGCCTCAGCTATAGGTCTGCACAAGCTATAGTGCATGATGACTCTGGCTACCGTAAAGTTTGGGTGCCCAAACTAGAAACCGGGGCACACGTGGTTTCGTGAACAACCGAAAAGCTTCTTTCCTGAAGGGATGGAGAATCTCGTTGAACGATACCGGAAGTGCATCGCCGCTCAAGAGGAGACCATGTCTAAAAGTGACATATGCTTTGCTCTTCATCAGGGGAAATAAACATGTTGTATGGAAATTACCTTACTTTTGAATGTACATTTCATGAAGTAGTTTATTGATTTATTTTGCTTATTTATTCTTTGTATACTTTCTTCGGTCCTCTCGTTTGATATTTGAAACAAAAATTGATTAAATTTTGGTTTATTTAGTATTATCAGTTGTGACACGGTTTGTAGGTAGCGTAGAAGGAATTTGCATTCGTGTCTGCATTTATTATGATTTCTAATCATTTGTTTTCGAATTTACGTATATTTTTATAGACAAATACACTAGATGGACCACACACACACACACAAACACACATACACACTAACCCTAAAGACCATGAAAAGTGTGTATGTATATATACTATTTCCTTATAATATATATGTGTGGAGAAGGAGACGGTATATACACATACTAGCATAAGCACAACTACACACAAAATACACAAAAATGATGAAAAGTTTAAAAAGATATGGAGGAGATAAAAAGATAATAACAAAAACCTCATTCTTTCCCCTTTCTATGACAAATCCTAATCCTTTTGAAACCCCTTAACCGAAGGAATCTATTTCCGCCAGTCCAAGAAGAATTTGGATTACTACCACACACAAAATACAATGGTTAAACATAAGAAAAAAATTAGATCCTTTAAATAATATGTGGAAATCATTTTTCGCCTGATGAAGGTTACAACACCCGAAACCCGTGTAGTAAAAATATGGAAAATAAAGTAAAATATATTAAAAAATTTCAATAATTCAACCAAAGATATTTGTGGCTTCTCTTTTCTTTTTAAAATGTACACATTTCCCTCGTTGGAACAACTATAATCTCTCCCTTATATATATATATATATATATATATATATATATATAAAATCTGATGACACTATCTTATATATGAGTAAATACACTTTTGATAGAAGACTTTGGTAGCATGTCTTCATAGACTTCAATAATTGGCTTAAAAGAGTAATTTAGAGTTCAGTCCTTGGGTCTGATTGTATAGATTCAGCGTCAGCTGAAACCAGACTAGCAATAACTGTACTAGTAATACAAGTACTAAAATGGCAAGATTCCTTAGGCATGAACAATTTATATTATTCGTAGATTAAAGAGTTGAGTTCGAAATTCCATGAAGGATACTCGAAACGATAGACTCATCATGAAAGTCCGAAAACGTTGCAATAATAAAAGAGCAAAAACATTAATTCAAATGTAAATCAGGTAAATATTAACTCTTCATCCAAGAAATTCAGACCGAAATTAGCATTAAAAATTATTATTTTTTTTTATTTCCATGTATTTCTGTCCTGGTCACAAATGGCTTCATCGCATTTTCCACTGATCATTTTTGTACCCCTCTCAAAAAAAAAAAAAAAAAATCCCCAAAATCACAAATATTTTACATAAATAAATCTCTTCGTAATGTGTGAGCTGTAATTGTGAGTACAATTTTTTTTCTATTTTTTTAAGGTATGGCCTACCAGGAATCCTTTCAATGAGTCTATTATTATTATTATTATTTATTACGGAAGTTTCTCGTGATTGGGATATAATGACCTGAGGAATTGCAGTGGGTCAGGAGAGCCTTACACTATGAGAGTAATTATAGCTGATGGTTGATACATAAATTATTATCCGATCAGTATCGACTGGATTGCTATGTAAGACCAGAAACTCCCTAATGATCCGTAGCTAAAAACTTTACTAATGATGTGTGCCAAATCATCAAACTGATGTATTAAATAAAATAATTTATATATGAATAATATGAAGTGACTAAAACATGAGATGATTAAGATGTGAGATGGTTAAAAGTAATCAGATCATAATACAATTTTGGCAAGTTTCAATACAATTCTCGAATCAAAGTATTTGAGACCAGGAGAAATGCTCCAAAATGTTTAATGGATATTACTATTCTATTCTATTCTATTCTCCGTATATATATATATATATATATATATATATATATATATATATATATATATATAAATATAGATAACTAGACTCGTTTCGAAAAAAACCTCGAATTTTTGATTTGCTAATCAAATCAATCTCGAGGGAAAAAAGTTTTAAAAAAGAAAGAGCTACAAACATGAACTGCCGACAAAAAATCGCACAGATGCAGGTCTGAAGCCCAAAGAAAAAACCCTGATACGAGTAACAACTAACTAACAAAAGAGCTCAATACAACCGTAGAGCAGACCTAGATACACCTAGTGAGCCAGACAAACCTACCTAGGTTTCACCTAAACGGATCGTCAGGGAAAGTTTGGCCAAACTTTCCCTGACGATCCGTTTAGGGTGAAACCTAGGTAATTATATATATATATATATATATATATATATATATATATATATATATATATATATATATATATATATATATATATATATATATATATATATATATATATATATATATATATATATAATAGTGGTAAATATACATACATATGCAAAATATATATAAATACCCATACATGTATATTTTTGAATAAAAATTCCAAGAGGAAGAATCCAGATAGAACTCAATGTCCAGGACAGAGTAAGGATATAATAAAAGGCTTACCATGGAATATTAGTGTTTAATCCTTTTTATATATATATATATATATATATATATATATATATATATATATATATATATATATACGAGGTCAATCTGGAAAGTAACAGGACTTATCTGTTCTTCAATATGAGAAGCATCGTCCACAGTGAGATCTTTCAACAGGGTCTGACGATCAATCAGCAAATCTACAAAGTGATCCAGCGTCATTTGCTTTCCTGGTGCGCGAAAAGAGACGAGAGTTGTGGCAGGAAAAATCGTGGCTGCTTTACCACGACAATGCACTTGCTCACAACGCCCTGAACATCCGACAATTCCTGGCCGAGAAGAACATCGCGGTACTGCAACAACCTTCCCGTTCTGTGTGACTTTTATCTTTTCCCTAAGCTCAAGTTTTGAAGGGGTGGAGTCCATCAAAAGGGCCGTAACGACGGAGCTGAGAGGCACTCAAAATAACCCTCCCAGCAGTGCATAGAGGCGAGGCAGAGAAGGATGGAAAAGTGCATTATTCAGCGAGGGTCTGGGTTACCTTGAAAGGGGATAAACTGTTTGTGCCACCAGTCCTGTTTTTATATATATATATATATATATATATATATATATATATATATATATATATATATAACAGAAGAAGCTTGTGAACCACCGGAAATTGCTCGTGAGTTGTCGTAGTGGGTTAGTGGAGCATTACAATATGAGCTGACTCATGGCACACAAATCGATAACTGATCAATATGTTATTGTAAGACCTGTTATATACCATACCTATGAAGACTAATGGGTATGTCCCAATCCTCATAAATACATTGGATACTATTGTAAATGAGGTTAATAATCTGTCTGTGTAGTTCACCACTAGAAGTGGTTTACCTACTTCACGCCGCTGGCGAGTATTGTATTTTGTTGATGTTATAAAGATTACCATTTCATTTCCTACCTCCGTTTTGGTCATTTCTCATTCAGTAACCTTTTATAGGTTACAACAAGACTCTGAACCCTAATGATTCGTATGTGTGTATGTGTTCATCTCTATCTATCTATCTATCTATATGTCTGTTGATCTATCTATCTATCTATCTATCTATCTATCTATCTATCTATCTATCTATCTATGCCTTCCTGATCATATCTATGTTTCTCATCATGTATATCTATCTATCTATCTATCTATCTATCTATCTATCTATGCCTTCCTGATCATATCTATGTTTCTCATCATGTATATCTATCTATCTATCTATCTATGCCTTCCTGATCATATCTATGTTTCTCATCATGTATATCTATCTATCTATCTATTTATCTATCTATGCCTTCCTGATCATATCTATGTTTCTCATCATGTATATCTATCTATCTATCTATCTATCTATCTATCTATCTATCTCTGTTGATATCTATCTAAAGACATCACTGATGATGTGTGCCAAAGCATGAAACCGATGTATTTGAAATAATAATAACAACAACAACAATAATAATAATAATAATAATAATAATAATTATTATTATTATTATTATTATTAGCAGCAGCAACCCTTGTTTTGGATATTACCAGACACCCCCAAGTATTAAGAGACTTTAAGATGCAACAAGCTTTTGTGTCAGAAAATGCAAACACATGTGGTACGATGCAATCAGAAAAAATGTAACTGTGGTCAATGTATGGAGAAAAAAATCTATGTAAAATGACAGGTGTGTGATTTTCTTTTTTTCAATTCACATGCTTTGGGACTGCCAACAATTTATTCTGCACACTTTTGTTTGCATCTTTTAATATCAATCCCGAAGCCCCAATAACAGCAGGCAATATTGTTGATGTCACCTTTTTATTTGCTTTGTTTCTCAAACGTTTTCAAGCATGAGTCTTTGTCGACTGGGCCGGCAGCATCTATCAGGGGACATGTTTTTTTCAGCATGATTTTGCCACATTCGATTTTTCCATCAGTCTGAACGCTGAAATTCCACAAGATAGTGGTGACCTTGTTGTTGTTTGTCTTCCGGACAAATTCTTCTTCGTCTTCTTTTTTTGTCTATTTTTGTTCATTTATTCTTTTCCTCTTTCTTTCCCATATCTCTTTCTTTCTTTCTTTCTTTCTTTCTTTCTTTCTTTCTTTCTTTCTTTCTTTCTTTCTTTTCATTTTCCTGTTTTCTCTCATTATATTTATTCTTGTTTTCTGCACATGCGTTTTTTTTTGTTTTTTTTTACTTCTTTTTCTTCGTGTCCACTTTTTGTCCTCTATTTTTTTTTTAAAAATCTCTTTTCCTATCTTACCAACGAAACTGGGACCCGAGGCTGGGGACACGAGATCTCCACTTTCGTATATTCATGAAATTGTGTCTCTACAGGAAGTATCGAATGCGACTGCGCAAAACGTACCCACTAAACAATTTTGCTTAAATTCTCGCATCTTTGCAATTTTCAAAGACAATGAACAGATTTTGTTTTTTTTATCCTCCTCACATAGGGTAAATAACGATCGAGAAAATTTGAACCGATTTTATTAAAGAACTCAGGCAATATTCTCTTCTTGGAGAAATTAATATATTTTTGGTTCCAATATGAGCAAAATTAGGCGTACGTATCTGTTCGAGTAGTTTCATTTATCGTTGGTTATTTTTCAAAAACGAAATATATTATGATTTTAATATTCAAGATAATTTAAAAATATACAGAGTTATTCAAAAGGAATTAACCGATTTCATGACGCATTGCTTCCATTCTGAAGAACACAGGAGTCGACATGGAATGAGTCAGTGGCCATTTGAATGAAGAGTTTTGAATGGCTGCCACAGGGGCGTTGTAGTCGCGTCGTAGCTCCGGTAACGTTCAGTTGTTTGTTTACCCCCGGAATGGCGAATCCTCGTCAAAAGGCGGTCTGCGTTCTCGAGAACAAATATGGTTGTCACGGTGCAGCTTGCTTTTTGAAAGCAATTCGACATTAATTCGCCTTCTCCTAAGAACATTCGACAGTGGTTTAAACAGTTCCAAGAGAGTGGGTGTCTGCGTAAAGGAAAAAAAGTCCAGGACAGGACGACCACGTGTTTCAAGGGGAACAAGTGACGAGAATCCGTGCTGCGTTTGAGGGGAGCCCACGGAAATCCACAAATCGAGCTCGCCGTGAGCTTGCGATCTCTCAATTCACTCAATGGCGTGTGGTAAGAAGACGTCTACATTTGAAACCTTACAGACTACGCCTCGTTCAGGCACCTACCAAGACCTTGATCTTTGTGCTTGACCTACGAAACCCCCAGATCTCATTGTGTGTGATTTTTTCTTCTTGTGGGGATATGTAAAAGTTCACGTTTATGTTCCACCGCTACCCACTAACCTCGATGACCTTAAACATCGAATAACAGCAGCGATCAACTCACTGAATCGTGATATGCTGATACACGTCTGGGAGGAATTCTTTTATCGCATTGATGTTGCCCGTGCTGCAGGTGTTGGCCACATTGAACACATGTAAGGCAGGAAATAAAAGTTGATTGTGAATAGAATACTTAGGATTTAGCTGGAGTTTTCTATTGCTTTTCCTTATTAAAATATTGCGTAATGAAATCCTTTCTGTCCTGCTATTTACCCATAGCTGGAGGGAGAAG